>PVHT021183648.1:6426065-6623539 GCA_004024745.2 Catagonus wagneri
AAAATACCTAGAAGCAAATGACAATAAAGATACGACACTCAAAACCTCTGGGATGCAGCAAAAGCAGTTCTAAGAGGAAAGTTTAGAGCAATACAAGCCTATCTCAGGAAACAAGAAAAAGCTCAAATAAACAACCTAACTTTACATCTAAAGCAGCTAGAGAGGGAAGAAATGACAAGACCTAAAGTTAGTAGAAGAAATCATAAAGATCAGAGCAGAAATCAATGAAATAGAAATGAAGAAAACCATAGAAAAGATCAATGAAACTAAAAGCTGGTTCTTTGAAAAGATCAACAAAATTGATAAACCCTTAGCCATACTTATCAAGAAAAAAAGAGAGGACACAAATCAATCAAATTAGAAATGAAAAAGGAGAAGTAACAACAGGCATCACAGAAATACAAAGGATCATAAGAGACTACTATATGCAACTATATGGCAATAAAATGGAAAAGTACAATCTCCCAAGATAAAATCAAGATGAAATAGAAAATATGAATAGATGAATCATAACTTCTGAAATTGAAACTGTGATTCAAAAACCTCCAACAAACAAAAGTCCAGGACCAGATGGTTTCACAGGTGAATTCTATCAAAGATTTAAAGAAGAGCTAACACCTATCCTTCTGAAACTTTTCCAAAAAACTGCAGAAGAAGGGACACTCCCAAACTCATTCTATGAGGCAACCATCACCTTGATAACAAAACCAGACAAAGATACCACAAAAAAAGAACATTACAGACCAATCTCACTGATGAACATAGATGTAAAAATCCTCAACAAAATACTAGCCAACGGAATCCAACAATGCATTAAAAGGATTTTACACCACAATCAAGTGGGATTGATCCCAGGGATGCAAGGATTCTCCAATATCTGCAAATCAATCAGTGTGATACACCACATTAACAAACTGAAGAATAAAAACCATATGATCCTCACCATAGATGCAGAAAAAGCCTTTGATAAAATCCAATGCCCATTTCTCATAAAAACCCTTCAGAAAGTGGGCATAGGGGGAACCTACCTCAACATAATCAAGGCCGTCTATGAGAAACCCAGAGCTCACATCATTCTCAATGGTGAAAAGCTGAAAGAATTCCTGCTGAGATCAGGAACAAGACAGGGATGTCAAGTCTTGCCACTACTATTCAACATAGTTCTGGAAGCCCTAGTCACAGCAATCAGAGAAGAAAAAGAAATAAAAGGAATCCAAATTGGAAAGGAAGAAGTAAAACTATCACTTTTTGCAGATGACATGATACTATACCTAGAGAATCCTAAAGACTCTACCCGGAAACTGTTAGAGCTCATCAATGAATTTGGCAAAGTAGCAGGATACAAAATTAATAATACACAGAAATCAACTGCATTTCTATATACTAACAATGAAAGACCAGAAAGAGAAATTAGGGAAGCAATTCCATTTACCATTGCATCAAAAAGAATCAAATACTTAGGAATAAACCTGCCTAAAGAGACAAAAGACCTGTACTCTGAAAAGTATAAGGCGCTGATGAAAGAAATCAAGGATGACATGAACAGATGGAAAGACATACCATGCTCTTGGATTGGAAGAGTCAACATTATCAAAATGACTATACTACCCAAGGCAATCTACACATTCAATGCAATCCCTATCAAATTCCCAAGGACATTTTCCACAGAACTAGAACAAAATAGTTTAAAGTTTGTTTGGAAGCACAAAAAACCCAGAATAGCCAAAGACATCCTGAAAAAGAAAAATGGAGCTGGAGGAATCAGGCTCCCTGACTTCAGACTCTACTACAAAGCTACAGTCATCAAAATTGTATGGTACTGGCACAAAGACAGAAATATAGATCAGTGGAACAGGATAGAAAGCCCAGAATTAAATCCATGCATCTATAGTCAACTAATCTATGACAAAGGAGTCAAGAATATACATTGGACAGAAGACAGCCTCTTCAATAAATGGTGCTGGGAAAACTGGACAGCTACATGTAAAAAATGAAACAAGATCTAGATATAAGACCTGATACTATAAAACTCTTAGAGGAAAACATAGGCCAAACACTCTCTGACATAAATGATAGCAACATCTTCTCAGATCCATCTGTCAGAGTAAGGACAATAAGAAGAGAAATAAACAAATGGGACTTCATGAAACTTCCAAGTTTCTGCACAGCAAAGGAAACACTAAACAAAACCATAAGACAACCCACAGAATGGGAGAAAATATTTGCAAATAAATCAACTGACAAGGGATTAATCTCCAAAATTTACAAACACCTCCTACAGCTCAATACCAAAGAAACTAACAACCCCATCAAAAAATGGGCAGAGGATCTAGGCAGACAATTCTCCAAAGACGACATGCAGATGGAAAATAAACACATGAAAAGATGTTTATCATCAATCCTCATTAGAGAAATGCAAATCAAAACCACTATGAGGTACCACCTTACACCAGCCAGAATGGCCATCATCAAAAAGTCCACAAATAATAAGTGCTGGAGAGGGTGTGGAGAGAAAGGATCCCTGCTGGTGGGAATGCAAATTGGTGTAACCACTGTGGAAAACAGTATGGAGATTCCTCAGAAAACTAAAAATAGAATTACCATTTGATCCAGCAATCCCACTCCTGGGCATCTATCCAGAGGAAGCCATGACTCGAAAAGACACATGTACTCCAGTGTTCATTGCAGCACTCTATGCAATAGCCGGGTCATGGAAACAACCTAAATGCCCATCGACAGAGGAGTGGATAGGGAAGATCTGGCACATACACACAATGGAATATTACACAGCCATTAAAATGAATGAAATAACATTTATAACAACATGATGGACCTAGAAATTATCATGTGAAGTGAAATCAGACAATTAGACAGCAACACCCAATGCTACCACTTACATGTGGAAACTCAAAAGACAATTAACTTCTTTGTAGAACAGACAATGACTCACAGACTTTGGAAAACCTTTGTTTTTCAAATAAGACAATCTGGGGGGTGGGGGATGCACTGTGTTTTTGGGGCAGAAAATCTATCAAATTGACTTTTGATGATTTTTGTACACCTATAATTGAAATAAAATTCATTGTTATAAAGAAAAACATTACAGTACTGTTTCATAAATACAAATACATCAATAGGATACACTAGAAAACCAAGAAATCGGGAGTTCCCATTGTGGTGCAGCGGAAGTGAATCTGACTAGGAACTATGAGGTTGCAGGTCCAATCCCTGGCCTTGCTCATTGTGTTAAGGATCTGGCATTGTCGTGAGCTGTGGTGTAGTTCGCAGACGCAGCTCGGATCCTGCTTTACTGTGGCTGTGGCATAGGAGAGCAGCTATACCTCTGATTGAACCCCTAGCCTGGGAACCTCCATGTGCTGTAGGTGCAGCCCTAAAAAAAGAAAAAAAGAAAAAATCAAGAAATTGGTTCAGATTCATAAAGGAATTCTGTATAAGATAAAGGTAGAATTTTAAGTTTATGAAGACAAAATGCTTATTCAAATAAAAAATGTTAAGACAACCAAGCTGTCATCTCACAAATAATTATACCCATATTCAAAAATTAATAAGATAAAAACCAAATGAATCAATGATTGAAATGTAAAAAAAATTAAGCCATAAAAGCATTAGAAGGTGAAATTATTTTTATAAACTTGAAGAGAGGAAAGCCCTTCCTAGTATTCTCAACAGTAAGAGTTTTTTTTTTTTTCCCATCATCTCCATTATCCACTTCTCTACTTCTTTCCAGGTAAATAAAACCCCAATTCTGTTCAGAGGGGCAAGAGGCTCAACCCTCAAACATGGCTCATGATGGAAGCCTTGTTCTCCACTCTCCCAGCCTCTCTTATAGCAGTGATAATTGTGTGACTTGGATTTGGTCATTGAGACTTGAGGAAGTGGGAGTCCACTGGGAAAAGTTCTTACTTGCCCAATAAAAATACAGATATACTGGCACTTATGTCCTTTGAAGGGTTACTGCTAAAGAAATCATCTTAGGACCAGGAAGGAAAGACTAAGAAAGTAAAATAAGAGACATTGGTCCTGAAATGGTTGAAGAGCTGAACCAAAGCTAGCAGCCACCCATCCCTAGGCTTCTTACTAAGACACACAGATACGCACACACACACACCCTATTGACCTGAGCCACTGTTTTTAGACTTTGGTTTCTTGCAGTTGTGTGATACTTGCAATCCTAAGTGGCATGCTAATGATGTGATGAAACTCAAACTTTAAAGTAAAGCCTCATCAATTTAACAAATATTAAAATTCTTTTCAAAATAAAAATACCAAAAATAAAAAAAACTGATGAAATATTTTAATTTTACATTACAATCAAACAAAGGGTTACTATCTATGCAATATAAAGAGATCAACAAATAAAAAATAGACCCTTGTCCACTAGGAAAATGGGCAAGAGACAGAAACAGTGTTCATTAAAAAAAAAAAAGGAATACCAATAGCCTTGATATATGAAAAGACCTTTAACTTAACTCATAATAAATAGAAATTCAATAATAACAGGAAAAGGAATTTCTACCTCAAAACTGTAACACAGAAACCCTAGGTGAGTTTCCAGACTGTTGGCCTTACTTAGGGGTGTAGGACTTGACAGTTGTGGCTCCACAGTTGTGACACAATAGTCAAGACAGTGGAGTAGGAAGACCCTGAGCTGATTTCTTCTCATGGGCACACCCAAATTACAACTATTACAGAGTAACTATTGATGAGAAAGACTTGAAACTTGGCAGAAAAATCTTCTACAACTAAAGATATAAAGAAGAAAACACAATGAGACTCCTAGGAGGGGCAGAGAAAAAAGTCAAGTCCAATATCCCTGGGCAAGTGACCCACAAACATCCTAATTGTAATTAGGATAATTAAAATTGCAGAGGAATTTTCCAAGGAAAGAAGAAGGGGTCAAGCCCCACATTAGCCTCCTGCACTGGGAAGACAAGCTCCAGAATATTTGGTTTTAAGGCCAGTGAGGCTCACTTTCAAGGGAGCCGGAGGGCTATGGGAAATAGAAACTCTAAAGAGTGAGGAATGCATTTGAAATTAAGAGATAGGCAACTTATAATCATACGTATATGATTTTATATATATATATATATATATACACACACAAAAAAAAAGAAAGGAACTCAAACACTAAAGATAGTCATCAAATTATAACAAAAGAAAAAGGAACCACAAACTATGAAATTAACAACCTAAAACAATTAACAAAATGGCAATAAGTACAACATATCAATAATCACTTTAAATATAAATAGACTAAATGCTCCAATCAAAAGACAAAGTGGGAGTTTCCACTGTGGCTCAGCAGGTGAAGAACCTGACATAGTGTCTGTGAGGGTGTGGGTTCAATCCCTGGCCTCACTCAGTGGTTTAAGGAGCCAGCATGGTTGCAAGCTGTGGCATAGGTTGCAGATGCAGTTTGGATCTGGCATAGCTGTTGCTGTAGTGTAGGCTGGCAGCTGCAGCTCCAAGTCAACCCCTAGCCTGAGAACTTCCATATGCTGCAGGTGTAGCCATAAAAGGGAAAAAAAATGGACTTAGAGTGGCTTTATATATACAAAAACAAGACATATATATATGCTGCCTAGAAAAAACTTCAAATCTAAAGAAACAAACAAACAAACAATCAAAAAAACCCACAGATTGAAAGCGAGGAAATGGAAAAAGTTATTCCATGCAAATGGAAATCAAAAGAAAGCCAGGGTAGCAATACTTATATCAGACAAAATAGACTTTAAAACAAAGACTGTAACAAATGACAAATAAAGACACACATAATTATTAAGGAATCAATCCAAGAAGATATAACAATTGTAAATATATATGCAACTAACCTAGAAGCACTTAAATATATACAGCAAACATTAACAGACATATAGGAAGAAATTGACAGTAGCACAATAATACTATGGGACTTTAACACCCCACCTACATCAATGGAGAGATTATCTAGAAAGAAAATCAGTACGGAAACACTGGACTTAAATGATATATTTGACTAGAAGCACTTAATAGGTATATATATATATATATATATATATATATATATATATATATATATAGAATATTTCATCCAGAAGCAGCAGAATGCACATTCAAGTTCACCTGGAACATTCTCCAGAATAAATGACAAACTAGACCAAAAAAGAAGTCTCAATAAAATTAAGAAAATTGAAATCATATCAAGCATGCTTTCAACCAAAACACTATGATGCTAGAAATTAATTACAAGGAAAGAACTGCAACACATACAAACACATGGAGGCTAAATATGTTATTAAACAAGCAATAAATTACTGAATCAAAAATTAAAATAGCTGGAAAAAAATGAAAATGTAAGCACAATTATCCAAAAATCAGTAGGACACAGCAAAAGCAGTTCTAATAGGGAAGTTTATAGCTATATAAGCTTACATCAAGAAAATAGAAAAATCTCAAATAATCTAAATTTACACCTAAAGGAACTAAAGAACAAACAAAACTCAAAGTTGGTAGAAGGAAATAAATCAAAGATCAGAGCAGAAATAAATGAAATAGAGACTAAAAAAATAGAAAAAAAGATCAATGAAACTAAGAGTTTGTTCTTTGAAAAGACAAACAGAATATATGAACTTTTAGCCAGACTCATAAAAAAGAGGATCCAAATAAATATAATCAGAAATAAGAAGTTACAAACAACACTACAGAAATACAAAAGGCTCTATCAAATTACCCATGACATTCTTCACAGAACTAGAACAAAGAATCCAAAAATTTATATGGAACCACAAAAGACCCAGAATCACCAAAGCAATTCTAAGGAACAAAAACCAAGCAGGAGGCATAACTCTCCAAGACTTTAGGCAATATTACAGGGCCACAGTAATCAAAACAGTGTGGTACTGGTACCAAAACATACAGACCAACAGAACAGAATAGAGAACCCAGACACCTACGGTCAATTAATATTTGACAAAGGAGGCAAGAATATAAAATGGGAAAAAGACACTCTTTTCAGTAAATATTGCTGGGAAACATGGACAGCTGCACGCAAGTCAATGAAACTAGAACACACTGGCACACCATGCACAAAAATAAACTCAAAATGGCTTAAAGACTTAAATATAAGACAAGACACCATTAAACTCCTGGAACAAAACATTGGCAAAACATTCTCTGACATCAACCTTACAAATGTTTTATCGGGTCAGTCTCCCAAACCAACAGGAAAAAAAGCAAAGATAAACCAACAGGACCTAATCAAGCTGACAAGTTTTGCACAACAAAGGAAACCAAAAATAAAACTAAAAGACAACTTACAGAATGGGAGAAAATAATGTCAAATGATGCAACTGACAAGGGCTTAATCTCTAAAATATACAAACAACTTATACAACTCAACAACAAAAAAAGCCAACAACCCAATTGAAAAATGGGCAAAGGACCTGAATAGACATTTCTCCAAAGAAGATACAGATGGCCAACAAGCACGTGAAAAGATGCTCAACATCACTGATTATTAGAAAAATGCAAATCAAAACTATCATGAGATACCACCTCACACAAGTCAGAATGGCCATCATTAATAAGTCCACAAACAACAAATGCTGGAGGGGGTGTGGAGAAAAGGGAACCCTTCTGCACTGTTGGTGGGAATGTAAGCTGGTACAACCACTATGGAAAACAGTATGGAGGTACCTTGGAAAACTATGTGTAGAACTACCTTATGACCCAGCAATCCCACTCTTGGGCATATATCCAGACAAAGCTGTCCTTGAAAAAGACACATGCACTCGCATGTTCACTGCAGCACTGTTCACAATAGCCAAGACATGGAAACAAATCAAATGTCCATTGACAGGTGATTGGATTAGGAAGATGTGGTATATATACACAATGGAATACTACTCAGCCATAAAAAAGAATAAAATAATGCCATTTGCAGCAACATTGATGGAACTAGAGACCCTCATACTGAGTGAAGTAAGTCAGAAAGAGAAAGACAAATACCATATGATATCACTTATATCTGGAATCTAATAGACTGCACAAATGAACCTTTCTACAGAAAAGAAAATCACGGACTTGGAGAACAGACTTGTTGTTGCCAAAAGGGTGTGGGAGGTAGTGGGATGGTATGGGTGTCTGGGGTTAACGGTTGTAGACTATTGCCTCTGGGATGGAAAAGCAAGGAGATCTGGCTGTATAGCACCAGGAACTATGTCTAATCAATTGTGACAAATCTATATATGTGTGTGTAACCAGGTCACCATGCTGTACAGTTGAAAAACTGACAGAAAACTATAAACCAGCTATAATGGAAAAAAAAAAGAAATACAAAAGGATAACAAAGAGATTATATAGTTATGTGCCAATAAAACGGATAACAGAAGAAATAGACAAATTCCTAAAAATGTACAGTCTCCAAGTACTGAACCAGGAAGAAATAAAAACATGAACACAGAGATAGCAGAAATGAAATTGAATCAGTAATTTAAAAAAACTCCTAACTAACAAAAGTTCGGGACCAGATGGCTTCACAGGTGAATTTGACCTAACATTCAGAGACCAGCTAACAACAATCCTTCTCAAGTTATTCCCAAAAATTGCACAGGAAGGAATAGTCCTGATTTCATTCTATGAGGCCCACATCACCCTGATACCAAAACCAGAGAAAGATATTGGCCCCCCAAAAAAAGAAGGTAATAGGCCAGTATCACTGGTGAACATATATATAAAAACAACAAAATATTAACAAACTGGATCCAACAATACAGTAAAAGGATCATACACCATGAGCATGTGGGATTTATCCCAGGAATATAAGGATGTTGCAATATCCACAATCCAATGTGATATACCCTATTAATAAACTGAATAAAAACCATATGATCATCTCAATAGATCCAGAAAAGCTTCTGACAAAATTCAACATCCACTTATGATAAAAGCTTTCCACAAAGTAGGTGTAGAGGGAATATACCACAACACAGGCCATATATGATAAGCCCACAGGTACATATTCAGCGTTGAAAAGCTACAAGTACTTCCTCCTCTAATTTCAGGAACAAAACAAGTAAGCCCACTTTCACCATTTTTATTCAACATAGTATTGGAAATTCTAGCCACAGCAATCAAGAAATAAAAGGAAGAGCCATGCAATAAGAAGTAAAACAAATCCAATTTGGAAAGGAAGGGGTAAAATAGTCACTGTTTGCAGACGATGTGATACTACACACAGAAAATCATCAAGATTACCACCAAAGAACTATTAGGCTCATCAATGAGTGTCTCTTCGATGAATGTGGTAAAGTTGCAGGATACAAAAAAATACACAGAAATCTGCTGCAATTCTATATACTAACAATGAACTATCAGAGAGAGAAGAAAACAATCCCATTTGTAATCTTATTGAAAACAATAAAATACTTAAGAATAGGAGTTCCCGTCGTGGCTCAGTGGTTAAAGAATCCGACTAGGAACCATGAGGTTGCAGGTTCGATCCCTGGCCTTGATCAGTGGGTTAAGGATCCGGTGTTGCCGTGAGCTGTGGTGTAGGTTGCAGACACGGCTCAGATCCCATGTGGCTGTGGCGAAGGCCGGCAGCTACAGCTCCTATTAGACCTCTAGCCTGGGAACCTCCACACGCCGCAGGTGCGGCTCTAGATAAAGCAAAAAGACAAAAAAAAAATACTTAGGAATAAATCTAATGAAGGGGTAAAAGACCTGTACTCAGAAAACTATGATACATTGATAAAATAAATTGAAAATGACACAGAAAGATGGAAATGTATACCATGTTCATGGATTGGAAGAGCTGATATTGTTAAAATGACCATATTACCCAAGTCAATCTACAGATTTAATGCAATCTTTATCAAAATACCAATGGCATTTTTTTTCACAGAAATTGAAAAAAATCTAAAATTTGTATGGAAACATAAAAAGCAATCTTGAGAAAGAAGAATGCTAGAGATATGACACTCCCTGACTTCAGACTATACAAAGCTGTAATCAAAACGTATAGTCCTGACACAAAAACAAACACATAAATCAGCTGAACAGAACTGAAAGCCTAGAAATAAGCCATGCTTAAATGGATACTTCATCTATGACAAAAGAGGCAAGAATATACAATGGGGAAAAAAGTGTTCAACATTGCACAAATGAACATCTCAACAGAAAAGAAAATCACGAACTTGGGGAACAGACTTGTGGTTGCCAAGGGGGTGGGGGAGGGGTGGGGGAGGGGTGGGAGGGAATGGGGATAACTAGTGCTTTAATGATGGAAAAGCAAGGAGATCCAACTGTATTGCACGGGGAACTATATCTAATCACGTGACGAATCCATATATGTACATGTAACCGGGTCACCACGTGGTGCAGTTGGAAAATCTGACAGAAATCTGTAAACCAGCTATAATGCTAAAAAATAAATTATATAAAAAAATAAATTAAATAAATGGTGTTGGGAAAACCAGAGAACTACATGAAAAGAATCAAACTAGACTACTCTATCATAACATGTACAAAAATAAACTCAAAATGGATTATAAAGATATAAATGTAAAACCAGAAACAATAAAACTTCTAGAAAGAAAACAAACAGTACACTGACATCATTCTTCAATTTTTTTTGACATGTCTCTTCAGGCAAGGAAAACAAAAGCAAAGAAAATGGAACTACATCAAACTCAAAACCTTTTGAAACTGCAAAGGAAACTATCAACAAATTAAAAAGTCCACCTACTTTAATGGGAGAAGATATTTGCAAATGATACATCTGTTAAAGGGCTAATAACCAAAATATACAAATAACTTATACAACTCAATGTCAAAATAAAGAACCCAATTATAAATGGGCAGAGGTTCTGAATAGACATTTTACTAAAGAAAATATGCAGACGGACAACAGGGACAAGAAAAAATGCTCACCATCACTAATCATCAGGGAAATGCAAATCAAAACCATAATGAGATATCACCACACCTGTCAGAATGGCTATTATCAGAAAGACAATAAATAACAAGTGTCGGTCAGGATGTGGAGAAAAGGGAAACCTCATACACTCTTGGTGAGAATGTAAATTGGTGCAGCCCGCATGAAAAAGAATATGGATGTTCCTCAAAAATTAAAAATATAACTATCATATGATCCAGCAATTCCACTCCTGGGTTTTGTCTGAAGAAAACAAAAACACTCATTAGAAGAGATATGTGTTTGCTGTAGCATTATTTACAATAGCCAAGATACGAAAGCAACCCAAGTGCCCATCAGTAGATAAATGGATAAAAAGATCACACACACACACACACACACACACACACACACACACACACACACACAGGATTATTCAGGCATAAAAATGAAATCTTGCCATTTGTGACAATATGGATGGATGTAGAAATCATACCAAGTAAAGTAAGTCAGAAAAAGACAAATATTGTATGATTTCACTTATATGTAGAATCTAAAAACAAAACAAATGAGTAAACAGAACAGAAACAGTTATAGAGAACAACCAGGTGGTTGCCAGAGGGGAGGTGCGTGGGCAGGGTAGTGGGGAGAAACAGATGAGAGTAATTAAGAGATACAAAATTGCAGTAGCAAAAGAAATGAGTCATGGGTGTAAAATTTAGTGTGGGAATATAGTCAATAATTACATAGTATCTTTGTATGATGACATCATAACTGGACCTATCCCAGACTTCATGTGTGTAGAAATACCAAATCAATATGTTGTGTAAGAGGACCTAACAGTGTTGTAGATCAATTATACTTCAAAAACAATTAAATGAACAATCCGACTCATAGAAAAAGAGATCAGATTTGTGGTTTCAGAGGCATGGTTGAGGGTAGGGGCACTGGATGAAGGCAGTTAAAAGGTACAAACTTCCAGTTGAGATAAAAATTAATACTTAATCATCAGGGAAATGCTAATCAAAACCATAATGAGATATCACCACACCTGCCAGAATGGCTATTATCAAAAAGACAATAAATAACATGCACAACATGATAAATGCACAATATGATAAATATAATTAACACTGCTGTATGTCAGATATGAGAGTTAAGAGCAAATCCTAAGAGTTCTCTCATCACAGGAAAAAATAATTTCCATTTTTAAAATTTTGAATCTATATGAGATGGATGTTCACTAAATTAACTGCAATAATCATTTCATTATGTATATAAGTCAAATTTTATCCTGTACATCTTAAACATAGTGCTATATGTCAATTTTGTCTCAAAACTGAATAAAAATTAAAAGAACAAAATAAATAATGAAATAAACAATAGTAACATGTCATTCTTATTGATTTATTTGGCAAGGATTTAAGCTAAGTTTGACAAAACACTGTATTTTTGAGGAAACACATATTCTTGGGTATTTCTATTAGGAGGGAAAAATCAGAATAACTTCCATGGAGTGCAATTTGTTAATGTTACAAAAGTTACCAAAACCACCCAGCAATTGCTACCTATCTATTAAACTAAAGGACTGATAACAATTTAAATGTCCATCAATATAAGACTATTTAAATTATGAAATATTTATATAATAAAACGGTACCAATCCACAGAATGAAGAAGCTCTATGTGTAGTTGAAGCATCTTCAGGATACACTATTAAGTGAAAAAAAAAAATCAAAGTGTAGAACAAATGTATGATATAAGTATTGTATATACATATATATGTATTTATTTATTTTTTGCTTTTTAGGACTATACCCATGGCATATGGAAGTTCCCAGGCTAGGGATCAAATTGGAGCTGCATCTGCTGGCCTACACCACAGCCACAACACAGGATCCAAGCCACAGATGTTACCTACACGACACCTCAGGGCAACACCAGATCCTTAACCCACTGAGCAAAGCCCGGGATCAAACCCGCATCCTCATGGATATTAGGCAGGTTCATAACCTGCTGAGCCACAATGGAACTCCCCTAAAAGTATACTATAAATACATAGTTTTATATTCATAAGTTTTTTTTTTAATAGAACACAAGAAACTGGTAATGGTGGTTGTCTCTGAGAAGTGGAACAGAACATCTGGGTGTTCCAGCTACCTATTACACTGAAGTTTAGCAGCATGAAACCACATCCATTTTATCATGCTCACAGATCATGTGGGGTCAAGAAGGTGGCTAGGGCACAGCACAGGGGGAGGTGGGAGCTGTGAAGAACCAATTGGCAGCATGCGACTCTAATGGCCCAACTCTGACACATCTCAAGACTCTTCACTCCCCTGTCTGGCACCCAAGCTGCAATAACTCACTGTTAACCAGGGTGCCTATAAGCAAGCTCCCCAAGGGACTGGAGCTTCCTCACAACATGGCGGCCTCAGAGTAATTAGCCTTCCCACGTGGCAACTCAGGGCTCTAAGAGCAAGTGTTCCAACAAGCAAGGCACCTGCTGCATGGACTTTATGACTAGCCTCGGAAATCACTTTCACTACTCTCCTTTGATTAAAGCAGTTACAAGCCTGCTCAGATTCAAGGAGCAGGGAAATAAAAATTGAAGCACATCAATTTGATAATAGGTTATCTCTAAGGAGTAGAATTTAGGCTTTTTTTTTTTCTTTTTAGGGTCACATCTGAGGCATATGGAAGTTTCAGGGCTAGGGATTAAATCAGAGCTGCAGCTGCCAGCCCACACCACAGCCACAGCAAAGCCAGATCTGAGCTGCATCTGCAACCTACGCCACAGCATGTGGTAACACTATGTCCTTATCCCTGAGTGAGGCCAGGGATCAAACCTACACCCTCACAGACACTATATTGGTTCTGAATTTAGAGAGATTTAAATTTTCCTGTTTTTCTTTTTTTTTTTTTTTTGGCCTGCCTCTTATTTCCTAATTTCTCTTAAATAAGCAAGTACTGCCTATGTTCCAAAATAAGTGTTTTAGAGAAATTGTGGTTCTCCAAGAGCCTCATGTGCAGAACAGAAAAATCATGTTTCCCATGCATTTCCCTTATGAGTTTGAAGTAGTGACAGTTCACAGATCCCTCTGTACATACTGTCCATAAACTCTCTGTACCTAAGGATGCCATCACCTAAGAAGCATTGTGGTTCCATGTGACCAAGTGAATGAATACATTTTATTCATTTGTAGCAAGTTCACTTTGCAGAATCAGGGTTTGCAGGCACAGAAAGACACTGAATCCATGGACTTTACCTGGACCTTATCCAGCTGTGTGGCTAGTTCTGTGGGAACGACATCCTGCGTCCTCGTCATAAGGATGTGAAGCAAGCCCAAGACAACAAGGCGCTGGTCTGACTTTGTCCTCTTGCCTATCAGGCTTTTAGAAGCAGATTTCAGAGTTCCCCCTATGCCACAATGGGATCGGTGGCAACTTGGGAGAACTGGGACACAGGTTTCATCCCCAGTCCAGCACAGTGGGCTAAGAATCCAGCACTGCCACAAGCCTAGGTGGCAACTGTGAGTCAGATCTGATCCCTGACCCAAGAACTCCATATGCTGCAGCGTGGCCAAAAAAAAAAAAAAAAGCAGTTTTCTTCCTCTGTCTCCATCTCTCCTTCCACATTTCTTCTCCCTTCTCTCCCCACACTTGCACCTTCCCCAGATGTTTTGTCTTTAATTATTACCTCTCCAGCCCTCTCTACTCTCTTTTCTCCCACACCACACCCACCTTCGTCGGCACTAGACAAAAACCCACATAGGAGTTCCCGTCGTGGCGCAGCGGTTAACGAATCTGACTAGGAACTATGAGGTTGCGGGTTCGATCCCTGGCCTTGTTCGGTGGGTTAAGGATCCGGCGTTGCCATGAGCTGTGGTGTAGGTCGCAGACGCAGCTCCGATCCCGCGTTGCTGTGGCTGTGGCTGTGACTGCGGCCGGAGGCTACAGCTCCGATTAGACCCCCAGCCTGGGAACCTCCATATACCACAAGTACGGACCTAAAAAAAGCAAAAAAGAAAAGAAAAGAAAGCAACCCATGTAAGGGCAGGTTAGGCAGGTGTGGGGAGGGGGGAAAGGGGAAACAATCTCAATCTCAATCAGCAAAACAGGTCTGCTGGGCTCTGTCACCTTCTCTCAGCTACCTGTTTTGGGTGGCGTTTTGTTTTATGTTCTCATATCACTCTGTTTTCTTTCATCAGTGGTCTTACCTGTGACTTTCTAATTTCCTTTTTTTGGTGTGGTCAAATATTCATATACCATGACATGTGCCGCTTTAACCATTTTCAAGCACACAGTTCAGTGGCATTAAGTACGTTCGCACTGTAGGGCAATCATGACCCACTTCCATCTCCGGAAGTTTCTTCTTGATCCAAAACTGAAGCTCTGGGCCCCTTAAACCCAAACTCCCGTGCTCTCCTTCCTGCCCCTGGCAACTCCTCTTTCTGCTTTCGGTATCTATGAACCTGACTGCGCTAGCTATTCCAGAGAAGTGGAATCATGTGGTGATTGTCCTGTTTGTGTCTGGTTTATTTCATCTAGCATAATGGCTTCAAAGCTGATCCAAAGCGGGGCAGGTGTCAGAAAGCCTTCCCTTCTCCAGGTCCGATCATATTCCATTGTTCACGCATCTCATACCTAGTTTGTCCATTCACCTGTCAGCGGACACTTGGGTTCTCAGTTCTCAGTTTTTTCCCCAAAGTGAGGTGGGCCTTTCCCTCCCCTCATCTCGCAGGAAGGAGACCCTCCCCTCCCCAGCTCCTTCATTCCTGGCCTGCAGGCTCCCTGCTTCTCTCAGGAACACCGCAGGATTGGGTTCCATGGCCTCCGCTCACCTTTCCCAAGAACACTCTCCAAAATGACAGAATCTATTTCATGGCCTTAAAAACCCTCTAGTACTGATGACTTCAGGTTTATCTGTCCAAAGAAGACTTCTCTCAGAGCCCAAATTTTCACCACCTCCATACCTCACAGGTGTGTGTGTATATACATATATAATCTTCAAATTTTTTTATTATAGCTGATTTACAGTACTGTATCAATTTCTGCTGTATAGTATAGTGACCCAGTCATACACATATACTCTTTTTCTCATATATCTTGATGGTCTAGCCCAAGAGGTTGGATATAGCTCCCTGTGCTGTACAGCAGGATCTCATTGCTTACCCATTCTAAATGGGATAGTTTGAATCTACCAACCCCAAATTCCCTGTCCATCCCACTCCTTCTCCCTCTCCCCTTGGCAACCACAAGTCTGTTCTCTATGTCTGTGAGTCTGTCTCTGTTTTGCAGACAGGTTAACTTGTGCCATATTTTAGATTCCACATATAAGTAATGTATTATGGTATTTGTCTTTCTCTTGACTTACTTAGAATGAGAATCTCAAGTTGTATCCATGTTGCTACAATCATTATTTTGTTCTTTTTATGGCTGAGTAGTATTCCACTGTATACATGTACCATGTCTTAATCCATTCATCTGTTGATGGACATTTAGGTTATTTTCATGTCTTAGCTGTTATGAATAGTGCTGCAATAAATATAGGGGTCCATGTATCTTTTTTGTGTTTTGGGGGGGTTGGGGCAGCACTTGCAGCATATGAAAGTTCCCAGGCTAGGGGCTGATCAGAGCTGCAGCTGCTGGCCTATGCCATAGCCACATGGGATCCAAGCACATCTGCAACCTATGCCACAGCTCATGGCAACATCAGATCCTTAAGACAATGAGTGAGGCTAGGGATTGAACCCACATCCTCATGGATATTAGATTCACTACAACTGAGCCACAACAGGAACTTCCGTGGGTGCATATATTTTTTTGAATTATAGTTTTATCTGGATATATGCCCAGGATTGAGATTGCTAGATCATATGGCAGTTCTTTAGTTTTCTGAGGAACATCTATACTATTTTCCATAGTGATTGTACCAATTCACATTCCCACAAACAGTGAAGGAGGGCTCCCTTTTCTCCATACCCTCTCCAGAATTTATTTGTAGATTATTAATGACAGCCATTCTGACTGGTCTAAGGTGGTACCTGGCCTGGTCTTCATCTGCCTGTTCCTTTCCTGACCTTCGGGTCTCAGTATAAACATCACCTCCTCAGGGAGGCCTCCCCTGACCAACTATCAAAAGGGAGCTACCCATACTATTCTGTAATTTATCCTCTTATTGCTTCCTTAATAACACTTAAAACTGTTTTCATTTTTATCTATTCATTTATTTTTCTGCTCCCCCAGTAGAAAATTACCTCCATAAAGGCAAGAAACATGCCCTCCTCTAGTATCTGGCATAGGATCTGACTGGATAAAGTACATCCCAACCTGAACGCAAATCTCGATGTGCGACTCTCTAGGCAGTTTTCCAGGCAGTTTTCCAGGTTGTATTATTCTTTAGAGTGAACACAACCAGCCTTGGTTAAAGGTTAAAGCAGTATGACAACAGGTGCTCCCTCCCGTGTGACATAGCGCCAGCCTCACCCTGAGATGCTAAGGCAGTTCCCTATTTATACTGGAGGAAGCAGAGAACAGGAAAAACACATGCAAAATGATTCAGGGGCTGAGGAGAATGCTCTTTTTTTTTTTTTTTTAACTGTGTCAATAAATTTCTCTTAGATAATAGGAAGGAATCCCCATCTGGATGAGCTTTGAGGAGTGGGGGGGGGGTCAAACACCAATTTTCATTTGAATTGTATTAGTATGGCTGAAATAACAGCTTAGTACTTAATTGTTATGATGACTATTAAAATGGTAATAGTACAATTTTGTATTATTTGTTAGAAGAGTAGGAACACAAGATGATGAAATGGGATTGACAGGTAAAATATCCTCCACTGTGTTCTTCAGATACTTTCAGTTGTAACTAAACCATAATATCTTCATCAAAGATATCTGCAGTTAGGATGGTGCTGGTGACAAGATGTTTGCTCATTGTCTAATTTGGAAAGAAATTTCTGTTTTACTACTTTAGAATTCAATCCATGTCACCCCTATAATCCATCCTGTCCAAAATCATGGCGACTTATTTCAGGCATTATTGAACACCTATCTGAAAGGAGAGGTATGTACTCTGCTCATGTTAAAATCTGAAATCACACAATCTTCTCTCCTACTTTCATCAGGACAGAGGCTCAAGTCCTAACTTGAGGGGAAAAGAAAGATCAAATGGCTCCTCAATATCCCTCCCAGCTATAAGATTCAATAATTAGGTGATTCATTATTTGCTGAAGGACATTAGCTTAGGAGACAACATGGCAGTAAACTGTGAAACTCTCATAAGCCTGGACATAATTACTGAGCTGCTAAATCTATAATTAGCATCCTAGAAAAAGGAAAACCCAGAGGAAAGTGAAAATACCAAGCTTTATATCAGCAGAAACCAGAGGGATGAGATTCTACTTATAAAAGCAAACATTAATTCAGCACTCACTATATAAATGGCATAATGCTTGAACTGAGGGGCATATACATTTTTAAAAAGTGTTTTGTTTAAAGAGCAGAGGGGATACCCTCAAAAATAAAACAATTGTAGCGCAATCTGGTGAAGGCTATTGAAGGGGTCCAAGATGCAAAATTCCATAGGATCCTAGATGGATGAGTAGCTCTATTTAGAAAGAGAAGAAAGACTTTATCAAGGAGATGATATTTGAACTGCTTTGAAGGATGAATATTGAACTGGGCTTTGAAGGATGAGTATAAGTTTTCTCTTGAATGAGGGAAAAGAAATTCTAAAGAGGAATTGAAAACAAAAATGTAGAGACATGAGAGAGACATGATAGGAAAAGGGAAATATTTGGAGTAAGTAGAGCAGGGGTACACAGAAATGAGAGACAAATCACTGCAGGCAGGGAACTGATCATTAAGGATTTTGTACACCACACTAAAAGCTTAAAATTTTTCCTGCAAACAATGTGCATGAGTACACATCAATAATCTCTTTAAATGTCAATAAATTAAATGCTTCCAACAAAAGACAGAGTGGCTGACTGAATTTTTTAAGCCCTTTTATATGCTGCTTACAAGAGATTATACGCTGCTTACAAGAGATTTGCTTCAGAGCTAAAGACACAAAAAGACTGAAAGTGAGGGGATGGAAAAAGATATTTCATGCAAGTGGAAAAATAAAATGGTGATAGCAATACCCATACAAGACAAAGTAGACTTTAAAACAAAGCCTAGGAGGGGGTCCCTGTTGTGGCTTAGTGGAAATGAATCTAACTAGTATCCATGAGGATGCAGGTTTAATCCCTGGCCTTGGCTCAGATCCCATGTTGCTGCAGCTCTGGTGTAGGCTGGCAGCTGTGGTTCTGATTTGACCCCTAGTCTGGGAACTTCCACATGCCATGGTTATGGCCCTAAAAAGCAAAATTAAAAAAAAAAAAAAAAAGCCTAGGAGTCCTCTGGTGGCCAAGTGAGTTAAGGATCTGGTGCTGTCATTGCTATGGCATGTATTTGATCCCTGGCCTGGGAACTTCTTTATGTCATGGGCCTGGCCAAAATAAATAAATAAAACAAAGCCTAAATCAAAAGGCAAAAAAGCACATTATGTAATGTTAAATGAGATTGATATAAAGACAGAACATTCATTAACATATATGAACCTACCATAGGAGGACCTAAATATATAAAGCACATGAAGAAATTGAAAATAACACAATAGAGGGAGCTTTAACATCCCATTTCCCCACTTACATCAATGGCTATTTCATCCAGATGGAAAACTGATAAGGAAACAGTGGTCTTAAATGACACATTAGACCAGTTGGATTTAATAGGTCTACAGAACCTTTAATGGAGGAGTTCCCGTCGTGGCGCAGTGGTTAACGAATCCGACTAGGAACCATGAGGTTGCGGGTTCGATCCCTGCCCTTGCTCAGTGGGTTGACGATCCGGCATTGCCGTGAGCTGTGGTGTAGGTTGCAGACGCGGCTCGGATCCTGCGTTGCTGCGGCGCAGGCTAGTGGCCACAGCTCCGATTAGACCCCTAGCCTGGGAACCTCCACATGCCGCGGGTGCGGCCATAAAATGACAAAAGGCAAAAAAAAAAACAAAAAACATTTAATGGAAAAACAGCAGAATACATATTCCTTTCAATTTAGAAGGAATATTCTCCAGGATAGATCATATGCTGGGTCATAATCAAATCTCAACAAATTTGAGAGAACAGAAAAACCCATCAAGCATTTTTTTTCTGACCACATAGCGTGAAACTAGAAATCAACTACAGAAAAGCAGAAAAAAAAACAAACACATGGAGACTAAACAACATGCTATTAAAAACAAACCTCAAATGGCCTAACCTACCATCTAAAGGAATTAATAAAAAAAGAACAAATAAAGCCCAAAGTCAGAAGGGAGGAAATACTCAAGATTAAAGAAACAAATAAGAGACCAAAAAAATAGAAAAGACCGATGAAACCAAAAGCAAGTTTTAGCTTTTAGCCAGATCCTTTGAGAAAATGTGAGAACCCAAGTAAATAGGAGAAATTACAGCTGATATCACAGAGATACAAAAAAAGATATATAATACTATGATGCCAACAAATTGGACAACCTAGAAGAAACAGATAAATTTCCAGAAGCATACAAACTTCCATAACTGAATCAAGAAGAAACCAACAATTTGAACAGACCAATCACTAGGAGTCAAATTTAATTAGTAACCAAAAACCTCCCAACAAACAAAAGTCCAGGACCAGACATCTTCATGTGGAAATACTACCAAGCATATAAAAAATTATTACCTATCTTTTTCAAACTATTCTGAAAAGTTGAGGAGAGAACACTTCCAAATTCATCTTCCAAGGCCACCACTATCCTAATACCAAAACCAGAAAAAGGCACTACAGTAAAGGAAATCATAGGCCAATATCTCTGATGAGTATAGATGCAAAAATCCTTAACAGAGTATTAGCAAACCAAATTCAACAATATAGATAAAAAGGATCATACATCATGGGCAAGTGCAGTTTACTATAAGGATGCAAGATGGTTCAATACCTACAAGTCAATCAATGTGATACACCACATTAACAAAAGAAAAGGTTAAAGTCATATGATCATCTCAATAGACTCAGCAAAAGCATTTGGCAAAACTCAAGATTAATATAAAAAAATCTGTTGCTTTTCTATACACTAATAATAAACTATCAGAAAGTGAAAGCAAGAATACAATGTTGTTTAAAACTGCATCAAAAAGAAAAAAATACCTATTAATAAACTTAATCAAGGAAGTGAAAGACCTATGCTTTGAAAACTATAAAA
Organism: Catagonus wagneri; assembly: GCA_004024745.2. NCBI lineage: Eukaryota > Metazoa > Chordata > Mammalia > Artiodactyla > Tayassuidae > Catagonus > Catagonus wagneri. Next base: position 6,447,253 of record PVHT021183648.1, read on the forward strand.
CATTATGAAGAAACTGAAAATATACAAAGAAATGGAAAGATCATGTTCATAGACTAGAAAAATTAATATTGTTAAAATATGCTACCAGAGCAATCTGCAGATTTAATGCAATCCCTATCAAAACACCCATGACATTTTTAATAGAACTAGAATGAATAATTCTAAAATTTATATGGAACAACCAAAGACTCCAAACAGCCAAAACAATCTTGAGAAAAAAAGAACACATTGAGGTATTATACTCCCTGACTTTGGACTATACTACAAAGCTACAGTAATCAAAACAGTATGGTATTGGTCCAAAAAACAGACACATAAGTCGATAGAACAGAATAGAGAACCCGGAAAAAAACACACGAATCATGATCTATTAATCTAAAAAGAAGGAAACAGGAATATACAATGGAGAAAAGATCTCTTTAACAAGTGGTTCTGGGAAAACTCCATAACTATATGCAGAAAAATGAATTAGAACATTTTCTTACACCACATACAAAAATAAGCTCAAAATGGATTAAAGGCCTAAATGTAAGACCAGAAAATATAAAACTCCTAGAAGAAAACAAAATGTATACTAGCAAAAAGCATAAACTGTATACTCTAACAGAAATCATAGCAATATTTTTTGGATCAGTTTCCTCAAGCAAAGGAAACAAAAGCAAAAACAAACAGGAGCTAATTAAACTTAAAAGTTTTTGCACAGCAAAGGAAACCATTGACAAAACAAAAAGATGAACTATGAAATGGGAGAAGATATCTCCAAGTGAATGAGTAACAAGAGGTTGATATCTAAAATGTATAAGAAGCTCATACAACTCAATATCAAAGAAACAACCCAATTTTAAAATAGGCAGAAGATTTGAAAAGACATTTTTTTCCAAAAAAGACAGAGATGACTAGGAGGCACATGAAAAGATGCTCAACATCACCGTCAGAGAAATTCAAGTCAGAAGTACGAGATACCACCTCACATGTCAGAATGGTTAGCATCAACGAGAACACAAATAATAAATGTTGGCAAGGATATGGAGAAAAGATAACCTTAGTACATTGTTGGTTCTAACGTAAACTGGTGCAGCCACTATGGAAAACAGTATGGAGGTTTCTCAAAAAGCTAAAAATAGAACTACATATGATCCAGCAATTCCACCCCAAGGTATATATCCAGGATAATGAAACACTAATTTGAAAAGACACATGCAGCCCAACAATCATCGCAGCATTATTTACTATAGCCAGGACATGGAAGCAACCTAAGTGTCCATCAACGATGAGAGAAATGGATGGATAAAAATGATGTGAGATTTTACACACACACACACACACACACACACCTATTACTCGGTCATTAAAAAATGAAATTTTGTCACTTGCAACAGTGGATGGACCTGGAGAGTATTATGCTCTGAGAAATAAATCAGAAAAAAATAAATACTCTATCATTTGAATGTGAAATCTACAAAATAAAATCAATGAATGTATATAATAAAACAAAACAGATTCACAAATATAAAGAATAAACTAGTGGTTACCAGTGAGGAGAGGAAGTGGGGAGGGGCAAAACAGAGGAGATTAAGAGGTAAAAACTACTACGTATAAAATAAGCTCCAAGAATATATTGTACAGTACAGGAAATATAGGCCAATATTTTATCAGTTTTAAATGGAGTATTATGTATAAAAATATTGAATCAATATGTTGTACACCTGAAATGAATATAACATTGTAAATCAACTATACCCCAATTAAAAAAAAAAAAAAAGGAAAGGCCTGCCTTAGGACATGAAAAGATACTGAACTTCACTATAATGACCATTTCTCACCTATCGAGATGGCAAAAATTCAAATGCTTGAGAACACAATCAGTTGGTGAGGCCGTAGGAAAACAGATGGTCATATATTTCAACTAGAAAAGAAAAACAGTATAACCAATATGGAAGGGAGTTTGGTAATTTCCAATAAAACAATATACATTTATTTTTGATCAATCACAACTTTAGAAATTTACCCTGAAGATCTATTTCTATAAAAACAAAATAATATACCTATAAGGTTATTGAACTGCATCATCATTCATAATAACAAAATACTGGAAGTAGCCTAAATATTTATTCAGAGGCACCTGATTCAATCAACTATGGTGGATCCCTGCAATAGAATATTATGCAGCAATGGAAAAGAATGTGAACGACCTCTGTGAGTTGATATTAATGATTTCCAGAATATATTGTAAAGTGAATAAAGCCAAATTCAGAAGTATATAGTTAACACCCTTTGTTTAAGAATGAAGGGAAAATAAAAATGTGTAGACATATTTGCTTATTTTTTCAAAACAAAAACACAAAAATATAACCCAGAAATAAATGCAAACAGTTACTAAGAGAGAGTGGGTGAGAATGGGATAGAAGGCATAAGAATAAGAGTGATAGGCATAGAAAACTTTTTAAGTAAAGCCTAAAATTGAATGCAAATATCCAAAATTAACCTTACGAACAAGGAAAGGATGTCCCTTCTCAGTACTGCTTTTCAACATCATCCTGGAAATTCTAGCTAATGCAATAGGACAAGAATAGGAAATAAAGGGTGTGTCTATATGTATTTGAAAGGAAGAAATAAAACTGTTGTTCACAGATGACATGATCATCTATGTAGAAAATCTGAAAGACTCAACCAAAAACTTATGGAACTAACAAGGGATTATAGCAAGGTTGCAGGATACAAGGTTAACATAAAAAAGTCGATCACTTTTCTACATAAAGCAACTGACAAGTAGAATTTGATATTATAAACACATTGCCCATATTAGCACACATCCAAAAAAAGAAATTCTTGGGTGGATCAGTGGAACAGAATAGAGCGCCCAGAAACTGACCCGCATAATATAATCAATTGATGGTTAAAAGCAGCAGAGGAAATAAAATGGAGCAACGACAGTTTTTTCAACAAATGGTACTGAACAACTGAACATCTACATGCAAAAAAAAAAAATATATAGCAAACTTTACATAATTCATGAAAATTAACTCAAAATAGATCACAGATAGAAATGTTAAATGCAAAACTAAAAAACTCTTAGAAGATAATAGGAGAAAATCTGATGACCTTAGATGTGGTGATGACTTTTTGACACATCACTAAAGGCATGAGACAGGAAAAATGAATTAATAAGCTAGACCTAGACTTATTTTTCACAGAGCATAATTTTTAATATTAATGTCAAGAAAATATTTGCAAAAGAAACATCTAATAACTCATTCGAAATATACAAAGAACTTTTAATCCAACAATAGGAAAACAACTTGATTTTTAATTGGCCTAAGGACTTGAACACCTTAAAGAAGATATACAGATGGCAAGTAAGCAAATGAAAAGATGTTCAACATCAATATATCATGAAGGAATTGCATATTAAAAACAGTAATGAGATGACAGTCCACATTTATTAGAAGAGACAAAATCTGAAACACTGATAACACCAAACCCTGGCAAGGATGTTGAGCAGAAGCAATTCCCATTCGCTGCTAGTGGGAATGCAAAATGGTCCAGCCACTTTGGAAGACAGTTTGGCAATTTCTTATAAAACTAAACACAGCCTTAAAATAAAGACAGGGATGACAAATAAATGCTAAAACCACTGGATAACCTTTTTTGGTGGTTATCACCTTTGTTCATATTCACATCATCTCAAAGTATTACCCACAGATTGTTTAATAATTTCAAAGGGCGGGGAGAAGAATTACTTTCACAATTGAAAGATATGATTGATACTCTCTGTCCTCTAGGGTTTTCTTTTACTAGGATGCTAACCAAGCTAACTCTCTGCACTGGATTTTGTATTGTATCAGCTCAGCTAAGCTGGACCACATTCCTCAGAATTCCCTTCCTATATATCCTGGAGTAGACCTGGTCACAAGAGAAACCTTGGAGTTATTTAGAAGGTGGACATGAAGCAGCATAGTCAATGAAGTGCCATTTCTGGGGCTTGGAATATGACTGGGTTAAGGGCCATTCAACCCATCTGCTCCTCCATCTAGTCCTCACAGCTTCCATTTCTAGGATGTGAGTCCAGTGATCTGCCTTAGGTACGAAGCACAAGATTAGTTTGGTTTTTAAAATTCTCCTCCTTAACTTCTCTCATCATACCATAGCTTGTCTTGGAAACCACGAAAAAGGGGAAAAAAAACCCTGCCGCTATTAGATACCTCAACCTCACCCACATGTGGGATCTGGGGATTACATAAAGTTCCTGTGTGTGTTGGCATGAAGAAAGAAGCTCATTTGAATATCTGTGACATCAATGGAACAGACACTAATTAGACAGATGGACAGTGGCATTTTTAGTATAACATGCTCTGTAAGCCTGCAGGAAAAAAAAAAAAAAAATCACTCAGCCCACCATGATGTTAGTGACTCACGGGTGTTAATAGTGACAGTTCATAACTCTGCGAATGCAGCCAATTTCTGCTTATCCACAAATAGATTATTACTTTGCCAAGTATTTGCACAGCAATCTGTTCCAGCCTAGGCTACCACAGTCAGGCCCAGCTTGGGTGGAGTAGGGCTGTGAAAGGGAACGTGGAGAGCAGGGGTAGCAGAATAACGAGTGAAGGCTCAGGGAGTATTTTTACTCCAACACGTGGCTGATTATAGTCTAAGGTGAAATGTTAGTCATCTGTGTCATCAAATATTTACTGAGTATTTCATATGATTGGGACACTGTGCAGCTAGTATGGATTCAAAGCTGTAAGACAGGATCCCTACTTCCGGAATCTCCCACTAGGGTTTATAATAACAAACCATAAAACAGAAAAACATATGTATCAATATTCATCGAGATGCTCAAGTGCTCAAGTGTGCAATGCAACCAGTAGGGAGTACAGAATTATTCACTATGCAGATGTGAGAGATGAAGCATAGGGCTGAGTGAATTCTCCAGGGAGAAAGCAATAGGAGCAAGAAATACTTATTAAGCATCCATCTACTAATGATGCTACTAACAGCTACCATTTGGGGGTATTTAATAAATGCCAAGTGCTTTATCTGAGCTTCCTCTTTTAATTTTTGTAACCCTCATGTGATAAAGTGAATTTTTATTTTCTCATGATAGTTAACCAAACATGGTCTTAAATATAATCCCCAAGGTCATACAGTCTGTAAACAACAGATCAGAACTCACATACAGGTTGGCCTGACTCAAGAGTTCATGCTCTTTCTGTTTCATGGTGTGGACTCACTCTTTCCTATCTTCCCACCCCAGCAATGTGTCATATACGTCACGTGTAACCCCTGTGGCCTCTGCCTTCAAGGAGAAAGTCATGCACACAAGATTGTGGGGGATAAGAACAGCCAAATAAAAGGTTATTGAGTGTCCAAGTGTCTGGCAGAGAACATTCATGCTGGGGGAGGGGAACTTGAGGGGGGTGATGGTACCCTTCTTAAAGCATCAGATCGCTCTAGTTCCCACCACCGGGCCCTACCAGTGCTCCCAGACAAATTCTGATGCTGCACAGTGGGGCACCCCAATTATGCCTCAGAAGACACAGAGCCCGTAGGTGGCCTGACTGGGCTGGTAGATTACGGACATAAGACATAGCTTCCATTCTCAAAGTCTAGCCTTCCATCTAATTGGTGGTAGTTCTCCAGAGACAGAGAACATTCCCAAGGACTATAATGAACCTAACTAGTATCAATATTTGCAGAGAAACTCTAGGGACAACAGATAGATGGAGTGAGCCAAAAGGTGGCCTTCAGTTTGAAGTCTCTGCCTCAGGAAAGGAGTGACTTGGGCAAAGTGGTGCGACTTCCCAGTGAAAGGTGACTAATAAAAAGCAGCAGTTCAGTAAAGTTTAGAATTTCTGTCTTAGGGTAAAACAAACCCTCTCCTTTCCCCCTAACCGTAATTTTCCTCTGTATAACTTACTAGCAGTGCTTGGCAGGTTTGTGCATCACCAACACATAGTCATTAGCTATAGAAATGACAGAGGATGATACTTAAGAGTTCAGAGGGAAGAGAACCGGCCAAGAAAAACCCTGGGGAATGCCAACATGTAAGAATGTAATGTGAAGTAGAGGAGCTGTGAACCCAATGGATTTTAGCATCCAGGTATCCTGGGACTTCCAAAGGAACAGAAGTAGCAGGAAAATCTAGAAAGATGACAAAAAATAGCCTTTATGGATCACTTCTGCACTGTGGTGGGCATGTAAATTGGAAAACCGTATGGAGGTTCCTTAAACTAAAAATAGTTACCATATGATCCAGCAAACTACCATGTGATCTAGCAATCCCATTCCTGGGCCTATACCCATAAAAGAGGAAAACTAATTCAAAAATAAATATGCACTCCAATGTTCACAGCAGCACTATTTACAATAGCCAAGACATAGAAGCAACCTAAATGCCCATCCACAGATGAATAGATAGAAAAGTATAGTAAATATACACAGTGGAATATTACTCAGCCATAAAAAAGAATGAAATACTGCCATTTGAAGCAACATGGATGGACCTAGAGATTACCATACTGAGTAAAGTCAGACAGAAAAAGACAAATATATGATATCACTTTTATGTGAAGTCTAATAAACTAATACAAATGAATTTATTTTCAAAACAGAAAGACAGAAAACAAACTTATGGTTACCAAAGGGTAAAGGTGGGGGAATAAATTAGGCATATGGGATTAACGGATTTATACCACTATATATAAAATAGATAAACAACAAGGATTTAACAGTGTAGCAGAGGGAACTATATTCAATTATTTTATAATAACCTATAATGGAAAAGAATATGAATATATGTGTGTGAATATGTGTATGAATCTGTATAAAAGTATATATGTGAAAAAAAATATATATATATAAATATAACAGATCACTTTACTCCTAAAACTAACAGCATTGCAAATCAACTATACTTCAACAAAAATTATGGGTCCTTATGTTTGGTACATAGGTCATGACTGACCTTGGAATAAGAGTTTTGGTAGAGTGATGGGTTTTGGAAGACAAATTGAAGTGAAATAAAGAGCAGAAGGAGTGAGGAAGCAGAGACCAGCAGGAGAGGTGAGTTTTCAGAGGACTTTGAATATGCTAGCAGGAGAATCAAGGGAGAATATATTCGAGTGTAATGAGAGATTCAGGGGAGAGAGCCAGTGGGGAATGAGAAGTGATAAAGGGGTGGAGGAACTGACGGACTGACACCAACAGGCATTACACAGACAGAGCCTGGAACCATCCTCCTCAGCCAGACTCAAGGTTTTCTCAAAAATTCATATCAACTGAATTGTTTTCTTTGATCACCCTTCTCGACCTCTTCAAGGACAAGAGGCCATCTCTGCTGGCTGCCAGCTAATCTGTTTACCCCCCACAAAAACCACAGACAAAATTCACTGCATACAGACCGTCTGTAGGGTTTCCTCATCCTTCACTCACACCTAAATCCTCTCCTCAGCTTGAGAACACAGGAGGAAACAATTCACACGCAAAATAACCTACTGCAAACCAGCTAAACGTTAGCTTAGTTGTTGAGAAGGGAAAGGAAGGCAGAAGATGCTGGATCAAACAGCGATGATGATGAAGCAAAGTCCAGAGAAGATAGGAGATCGGGTCAGAGGTACCGTGGAGAAGTTGCCTGTAAGCAGAAGGGCTGCCTCATGTCCTGACCCTTAAGGAGACGTAAGGAGGGCGTGTAGGATTGCGAGTGTAGAAGGGGTGAGGGGTGAAGAGGATGGAAAGTTAAAGGGCAGTCAGTCTGCTAAGAGGGAAGAGGCCACATATGTAGGGAGCAGTGAAAGTTTTACATTGCTGTTGAAGAAAACGGGAGATAGACACAATACAAGAAAGAAAAGGATCGCTGGGTCTCCACAATGACCCAGCTGAGGCTGAGACACAAGCGTTGATGGTTGGCACAGCTCTGTGATTTCCTCCCACAAAGTGCTGAGCTGCCCAGGCGTAGAGAGAAAGGAGAGTGGGGCAGGCGTTTTTGTTGGGCAGGTGCAGAGGAAGGGCGAGTGGGAAAGGCAAGGACATGGAGGAGAGAGAGGCTCAGATACCACAGGACTTGGGAAGAGAGAGGAGGGGAGGGGACCTACGGTGGGCAGTGTCCTAGTTAGGAGAGAATCTGCTTCAGCTGGCTTCAAGAGAGGGATACAGACAGCTCTAAAAAAAAAAAAAAAATCGCTGAGAGGTGTAAAGAAAGAGTCTCTGAGTGTCAAAAACAATCCTCCCAACAACCATAGTTTAGACCCATCATCAGAGGGGCCGAGCATCTGCTGTAACCACGAAGCTTTAGCTCAGAGGCCGGCCACCACAGCTGCCAGCTATAGAACCAAAGGCCCTCAGCTGCCCTGCTCCTAGAAAAGATGTCCCCCTGCCCAGCTTCTCTGTATAACACAATCTTGGGTCAAAATCTCTTGCAGGTGCAGTAGGTTGGTGGACCTTAATCATGCATTTGCCCTTGGAAGTAAGGGAGACAACTAATTAAGGGAGAGAACTTAATTGTGTACGTGTGTGTGTGTGTTTTCCCTCCCTCTACACCCCCAGTTGGAGGGCTGGTATTTGCACCATGGAGAAAGGGTTCGAGAAGTACAGAAAGAGGAGCGGCCATCCACATAGGATACATCAAGGTTTCTGCAGCCTCCGTGGTGCCTCTGTGAACATGATCTTAAATGTCCTGCTGGGCCCATGCAGTCCTGTGGGCACATGACTGGCAAGGTCTGTCCTTTAGAGGAAGACAAAGGTGCTCCTTCTTCTGGCGATGACACCTTGCCCCCCTCCCCCTGCCACCCTCCCCCCAGGCGCAGCTTCCCGAGCAAAGTGTAGGTTGGGCTTCAGAGCCACCCACCTCCCCAGATGGCATTTTCTGTGGTATCCCCAAAGGACATAGCTGTTTGTGACCACTCTGGCGCTCACTGACTGGGAAAAAATCTGAGAGGAGCCAAGAGCCAAGGAGTCGCCACAAAGTCAAGGCGCATATGGTAGTGGGAAGGAGACGCCAGGGGTGATCATTGTGGTCATAACATGAAACCAGGAGTCAGAAGGTTCTGCATGTGGGAATGGTAAGTTTCCGTGGGAGGTGCCGTGCAGGGGAGTTAAGGAGACCTTGACGTTGAGGAAGCTGTTTGAGAGGCAGATCCTCTATATAGGTGTTAAAAATGAGGGTGGAGGAAGAGGAAGAAGGGAGTCAGCTTCCACAGTTTTCCATGAGAGAGTTACAGGGAGACAGTGGGTGACGGCAAACAGCAGCGGCCTCAAAACAGGAAGGACTTCGTGCAAGGGCAGAAGCAGCAGCAGGGAGCAAACAAACAACCACAGAATCCCAGCTTTCCTCTCCTCACTCCCTAGATGGGGGCACTGACGCACACATTTAAGCAAAGACTTAGTGAACTTTTGATGTCTCATCTCCAGCTGCTGTAAAGAAATAACCACAGACTGAGTAGCTTAAACAACAGCAATTTACTACTTACAGTTCTGGTGTCCTGGCTGGCAAGTCCAAGATCACGGTGCTGGCCTGGTCAGGTTCCGGAGCGAGCCCTCTGCCTGGCTTGCGGCTGACTGCCTTCTCTTATGGGGAGGCAAGACGGCAAGGTCTCAGGTGTCTCCTTTTATAAGGACGCTAATCCCCTCATGAGGGCCCCACCCTCATGGCCTCGTTAACCCTAATCCCCTCCCAAAGACCCCAGCTGCACATACCATTATATTGGAGGTTAGGATTTCACCCTACGAATTTGTGGAAGTACTCAACTCAACCAAAGCGCTCCACTGTTTGTGAACAAAACAAAGTCCCTGTTCTTGTGGAGTTTATATACTAACGGAGGGAGGCAGGCAATAAACAAAAAATAAATAAATACGTTAGCATAATATAATAGTGCTATTAAAAGTTAGTTTACTGGGGAGAGAGAAAGCGAGGGTATTACAGTATATAGAACGACTATGGAAAAACAAGGGAGTGAGGCATTGACTATCTGGTGGAAGAGCATTATAACCTGTGGGCACAGCAAGTGCAAAGGTCCTGAGGCAGGATCAGGTGTGACTCAAGAAAATGGAGAGAAGAGAGGGGGAAAAAGGACAGTAATAGGGTTTATTGTTGGAGTATAATGGGGGGAAGTCACATACAGACACGGGAAGGACTTTAGCTTTTACTCAGAATAAGATGAAAAGCCACTATGGGTTAATGAGCTTAACTGACGTGATCCAGTAATGGACAAATGGAAAATTATATGGGGAAAGCTACACATGTGGTGTTCCTTAGAGGAAAGACAGGTTGCAAGGAAGAGAGGGGGGCGGAGGAAGAGTGGTTTGAGGAAGATGGGGAGGTCCGGGTGCTGGAGGGCACAGCGCAGAAGGTGGGAGCTTGCCTTGGAGATCCAGGCTTAAAGGAGTGAGAGGTGGCATGGGACCACGAAGCTGGGAGGCAGGATGTAGCCAGGGGTCAAAGCCACGCGGAGACACCCAGGTCTCCACTGCCCTGTGGAAGCAGGTTCTGGCCCGGGGCTGTGGAAGCCGCCACAAATTTGCACAAGGCTTCAGGATGTTTCAGGAAATGTGGGGAAGCAGGACGCCTCCCAAATGTGCGGAATGGCGCCCAGGGTCGCAGGAGGCATGCAAGAGACTTTCTGGCCAAGATCTGTCTCGTGGTAAATTCGGGGAGATGGGAAGTAGAAAAAAAGGAAACCTGGAAATACATCCAGCCCAGGAAATCCCCACCCCGTGATGACTGGGGAGCAGGGAGGCAGAGCGGGGGGGGGGGGGGGGGGGGGGGGGGGGGGGGGGGGGGGGGGGGGGGGGGGGGGGGGGGGGGGGTGGATGCTGAGCCAGGAAAGGAAAGGAGAAGTGAAAGGCTACAACCCGGGACACTTCCTCCTCCAGGCTTCGCCCTCCCAGTGACCTGGGCCCTTGGAGGGAGGAGGCCACAGATTGTGGAGGAGAAAAAGCCACAGAGTTGATAGAATCAAGAACCACTCTCCATAGCTTCATTTGCAATTCAGTTGCTCTTTGGGCAAGAGGCCCCGTGCAGCTGTTCCACCCAGAGCCTCTGCCAGGTGAACCCAGGCTCGGGGTGCCTCACGGCTGCCAGCCTGGCAGTTGCAGGGCCGAGTTTTCCCTCCCAGCTTTCCTAACTTCAGGCTTTCATGCCTGGGCAGCAGGTTCGGGAGGAGGCCCAGGCAGGCAGAGAGCGCTGGCTTGCTTTCCTATCCTGGGTAAAGCAAGACACCAAGCTCTCTCTGATCGGAGCCCTCTGCCATTTCTGGAAGGACTGGGGTTGTCACAGCTCCAAAAAAGAGCAGGAGGTTACTTAGCTACGGATGAATAATAATTGGGCATTTATCTAACAGCTATCGTACTGATGAATAATTAAAAATTTTATTACAATTGAGTGAGTGGGGGTTTATTACTCTGCCCACATGGAAGGACTGTCAGCTGTGCCAAGGGAAGTGCAGGTCATGAAAGAGCACCTTCCAGGTTCTGAAATCAGAGTTATTGTTGTATTTTAAGATGGCTGGGATCTCTGGAAAAGTTACAGGTGAAGCAGACCCAGATACTCTTTTACTTTACACTCCACTTCAGGATCTAATAAGATAAACTAGCTGGAGCAGGACTCAGGGGTGCAAATGACTGAAAGGAGTTAGAAGTGAGAACCAGGCGGCAACCCAGATAAAGAGAAATAGAGGAGCTCCCGTTGTGGCTTAGCGAGTTACAAAGCCGACTAGTAGCCACGAGGATGCAGGTTCGATCCCTGGCCTCGCTCAGTGGGTTAAGGATCTGGCATTGCTGTGAGCTGTGGTGTGGGTCACAGATGCGGCCGGGCTCTGATGTCGCTGTAGTTGTAGTGCAGGCTGGCAGCTGCAGCTCTGATTCGACAGCTAGCCTGGGAACTTCCATATGCTGCAGGTGCGGCCCTAAAAAAGCTAAACAAACAAACGCAAAAGGAGAAATGGGTAACAGCTCGGCTATATAAATATCCTTATAACCATAGCTAACGATGAGGACTCTGATGATGATGGGGAAGGCATGGCTGGAGTGTAAAGAGAGTGGACCGAACTTTGGAGTCACAACACCCCAGTTCAAATGGCTTGGCTACTTCCAGCCTATGACCTTGGGCAAACTCCCTCAACCTCCACAAACCTCCCTTACTGCAGCCATACAATGGGGATCATACTACTTAATCCTCGCATTATCCTGAGGGTTTTACAAGGTAGTGTTAATGAGAGCATCTGATGATTATAAAGACAAGCAGCAAATGCAAGTAATTGCAGCTCAAAAACCAGCATTAAAGGCAACTGTGTCCAATCAGCCTAAGAGCTAGGATTGATTGAGTGAATCAGGATTCAGACATATCGAAAAAGAAAAATCTGTGCTGTTTGGGTTGGACATGAAATTACCAATGGGATTTTATAGGGCTCAGCTTAAATGCACTGCAAAAGGAAAACACATCCTTCTAACTGTTAAATAGCATTTTATCTTTCTCTAGTTTGGCAACAGGACAGAACACCCAAAAGTGGGGCACGAAATGTTAATTATTTTTATGGGAGAGTGCCTATAGAAGTCATACGCCCACCGATAACTATTCACACAGTGGGAAGCAGCCATGCACAAGAGACTATTTCTGTTACATGTTAAAAACTGAGTATCCACCAGACACGATCTCCTGTTATCCTTCCAACACAGAAAAAAACTAAGGCTCAGAGGGGTTTCGGTAACAAGACCGAGGTCCCAAGGCTACCAATGCATAGAGCCACAAGATTACAAGCTTATTTCTCTCCTAAAAGCCATCAAAACCTTCACTACACTCTCCTCCTTCAGAGTTCATATGGAGATGCACCTTTTAGCATCTCATGGTCCCTTTCCCTTACAATATGCTGGGAGACATGGCAGTGCCAGCAGGTTAATTCACCAAGCATTTGCTGGGTTCCTTTTTCAAAGTGCTGGGGATCCACAGATAAAGAGCTGAAACCCTGTCCTGGGGAGCAGCTGTGAGGGCAGGGCCACATGCATGGAGCAGACCCAGTGCCTAAACCATGTAGGAGAAAATAGGGCTGCTGTCTTGCTAGCCATATATTTTCCAAGTAGCCTAGAATTCTACACATGGAATCTACTAAGAACCCTGTAACCTATGTGCTGCTGTGGAGTCAGGAGAGGAAAATGTAAAAAGCTAAGCTGAACAATAAATAATGTGTAGATGTGAGCACGTGTGTCTGCGTATACTGTTGTTCCAGTGTGTTCTTATGCTGTTCTAATACTTTGGGCCCATTACAGACCATATGAATTTCCTCAAGATTTTCTTACATTAACAAATTCCACCTACAAAAAAAAGTTTGCAGGCTTGCAAGTCCCTCACTAGCTCTTGGGGGTAAACCCCTTACGCTGTTGACATTGGATGTCCATGGATGTGGCTACAGCCCAAGCAGCCCCCACCAGACTTAAGCATCCAGAAACCCACAGATGGCAGGCAGGTGGGTGTGGAAATGGAACAGAGATCAGAAGTCCAGTTCTGGCTTCACCATTACCGGGCCTGTAACCTTCTGTCTGCCCCTGACCCGCTAAATCAGTTTCCTTTTTTGTAAACGGGAATATGGTTGAGAAGAGAGGTGCCTATGAGACATAGTCCAAAAATAATACTAAATAAAAATAATACCAGGAGTTCCCATTGTGGCTCAGTGGTTAGTGAACCCAGCTAGTATCCATGAGGACGCAGGTTAGATCCCTGGCCTTGTTCAGTGGGTTAAAGATCTGGTGGTGCCGTGAGCTGTGATGTAGGTTGCAGATGCAGCCTGGATCCCATGTTGCTGTGGCTGTGGCGTAAGCCAGCAGCTACAGCTCTGATTTGACCCCTAGCCTGGGAACCTCCATATGCTGTGCATGTGGCCCTAAAAAGACCAAACTAATAATAACAATAATAATAAATAAAAGTCAGCTTTTACTATCTCTTTATGTTTCTACTAATCAAACCCAGGATAGTTTGTGTTTTCAGCAATCTGTGGGGCTCCATCAAATACAGCCTTCGAATATTCCACACTGCTCCTCTGCAGCACGAGGGGGTGTCGATGCCATGGTGAGTGGCTGCAGAAGGTGAAGGGCCAGAAAAGTGAGGCATCTTTCCAGGCCAGTTCCTTCTTTCCACCTCTTCTTGGGCCCAGATCTATGTAACACGTGCTGGAAGTCTGGGGAGTTTCAACTGACAAAGAGTCAGTTGGGAAGAGGAGGAATTTCTAGAACTTTTGTCAGACATGCTGGAGTATTTAGCTACACAGGAACTCCCCCGACACCCAGGCTCTGCCATCCTTCCGAGACACTGCCCTGACTCCGAGTCTGAATGGCTGTGCCCTGAACCCCTGAGCTCTGTGGCTGTGGACCGGAGCCTCATCTCACACAACAAAGCAGCTAAATGGGCCTCAGCATGTGGCCGGGGTTGTTCCAAAGGGCTCCATTCTCGGCAAACCTCAGGCAAAATACTCCAACCTTCTACATGGACTCTGGCCAGGACTGTGTGCTTGACCATTAAATGCCAGCCCCTGAGCTCCTGACGACACAGGTCATAAAGAGTTGCCTGGTCGCTCAATCCTTCCCACAACCAGACCAAATGTGACAGACGGGCAGTCAAATACATCTGCCCAATTCTAAACTACCACGCTTAGAACGCAACAGAACCAGGCCCTAAAAGGGGTGTTGGTGTTGTGTAAACATGGCCTTCACGGTCACTTGCTCTTTCCTTCTTAGCTGCCTCAGGCAATTAGCCCACAGGCATCCAGGAATGAGCATCCAATGACATTTCACTGAATCTGCAGAACGTTCAAACCTAGTTCATCTCATATGCACAGCGGCACTATAGCATCATGGTGGGGAGATTGTGACAGTCATGTTCTCCCCCTATCCTGGAGCTGGTGTGGTGCAGGGAGAGGAAATGGGGCTGTAAGAGCAAGGGAGAGAGGCCCTGTAGTTCAGAGAATCTTCCCACCCTTCCAGCTAGGTTTCCTTTTACAACTTCCTCCAAACAGCAAACCGGAAGCTGCTTATGACATCACCTCCTATGACATTACCCACAGGGAGCCTCCCAGCTTGACCTGTTCAAACTTCCTTGGAGTCCGGCACATGAGGCAGGCCTGTACCCTGATATGCATTCAGTTATTTAAAAAAAAAAAAAAAAAAAAAAAACAGCTGCCTTATATTGAAAGGAAACAAGCTTTTCTAGAACTTTCTTTCATTGGTCTATGAGATATACCACAGTTGTATCAGACCTTAAGAAAATATGAGCATCTAAAAGAAAAGGAACAGGTGTGCCTACTCTCCCTTGCAGATCATCTTCCTAAGCTACCCCCACAGAGGAGTTTTAGATTGTTTCCTGACTTGCTTTGAAAAGTCAGGTTCTCTAACACGTCTTGATCACATATAAAAGATTTTCTCCAGTGAACTGGTTTTCCTGGGGCCCCTCATCTGTCCCCCTGGAAATCACATAACTCTCCAATCACTGCAGTACCCAGCTCAGGAACACTACAGAGAATTTGAGGCAAAGACCAACACAGATGACTGTGAACATTAAAACAAACAAACAAACAAAAAACAGCTATGGCTACTTCTCAAAACTTACTGGGGCAAAATAAAATCCATTATGATACACTTTCCATTTTCCAGTGGTGGGGTCATGTGGCTCAATTCAGACACTGGCTCATGGTTCTAACTTCTCTCCAAAATTGTTTGCGCAAATATGTCAATATTGCTCTAAATTAAAGGTACAGGTATACTTGATTGATGTGAACAATCATCAGAAAATCACCCCATTTTCTCATGGTTACCTACATACGCCAGGACACTCCACCGTGGCAGAAAGGGAGATGATAGAATATTAACTAGTTAATAACCTTTTCACTCAACGCTTTTGCATGGAATGAACTTTTTGCTTCCACAGCATTAGGGAGCTGGGAAAAGAAAGACCTTAAGAAATGGTATCCCGTACCCCAAATATTCTGGTGAATCTATAATTGAGATCTTCCAAGTGGGAGAGAATTCCTTTATTGTTAACGATGACATTTTTGTGCTGGCTCATTTTATATTACCTAGTATTTCAATGCAAAGAGTAAAGTACAGATTATAATAGATCAAATAGCTATGTATCCATCATCTAGCTTTAAACATTATTACCAATTTACCATATGTTGTTCAGCTTTTTTTTTTTTTTTTGGTAAAAGGATAAAGCATTTAGATACACTTAATGCTCTGCAAATGTTCTTCCAGGATCCTACTCACTTCCTTCCTTTCCGATAGGTCACCACTGGCCTGAGGCTAATGGCATCAGTCCCATGAAGACCTTTAAAAAATATTTACTATATGTATGCTCATAAAGAAGTGCTGGATTATGGGGGTACTTGACACTTTTTACAAAATTATATCATAGAGTATGTTCTATTCTACACTTGCTTTTTTCACTCCACATTATGCTTCTGAGATGTATCCATAATGGTACATGCAACTTTGAATCATGCACCCTGTTATTATTTCTATCTCAAAAAAGAAAACTTTCATTGACTTTGCCAGCCACTTAATTTCCTGTCCTTTGCACTCGTCACCCTTTTGACAATAAAATTTCCTGCAAGTGTGGTCTACACTCACCAACTCAAGTTCTCTCTCAAACCCTCACAACCCAAGGCAGTCAGGCCCCCTTGACTCCACTAGCACGAGAACAGAGTGTGACAGCTAAAAATCCTTCTACTCTAGAGTTGCTGCACTACTACGTGAGTGGCCAATGCCTTGTGTCTCAGATCCTGGAGGTGGTCTCTGTGGTGTCCCCCAGCTTTAGAGAGCCTTCCTCAGCTTCTCTGCCAGGACTTTAGGACCAGGGACCATGCACCCTTGCAGACTGGCCCTCCTCAAGAGCTGATGGCAAGTCTGCTGCCTCTGCTTTGGTGTGACAGTCTTAATGACACTTAAGAAGATGCCCAATCTATAAGTCCTTTCTGACAACTTCTAAGGACATGCAGAAACATCATGTTGAGTTTTTCCTTCCCTTGTGAACATTGTCATGTGAGAGATGGACAGAGAGGCCCTCTCCAGGACCCGGTACTTTCAGATGGCTCTTGGTTTCCACTCAGCCAACCAGCAGAAGTCCCCTAGTTGCTGGTAGGACAGAAGACCACAGTGTGGGCCAAGAAGCATTCTCAGCCCACCTCTTCCACTCCTGAAAACATACTTTGTTACAATTTGCAGTAGAGGTCTATGAATGCAGGCTTAGATCTCCATTAGTGGGGAGGACTTGGAGCTCATGAAAGAGCAAGGACGCAACTGTTCTCAGAGCGTCTCACCTGTGAAAGGACACCTCTGTCATCTATGCATATGCTACACTGACCTTCTCTTCCCACCCTACTCATGGAGAAAGTTGGACCCATACACCAAAAGCCTAACTATACTGATAAATGGTATAAATGCACCAGTCAGACTCATGACGCTGACAAGGCAGTTCCATTCTTTTTCTTTTCTTTCTTTTTTGGACCTGTTCAATTGCTTTGCATCTCAGTTTAGACCAAGATATAGGTGGATATGCATGAGCTCCAAAAGTCCCAGTGTTCTGCTCAGGAAATGTTGTAGACAAACAAAACAGACACTGTGAAAATCCTCTCCAAACCCCACCCCTGAGAAACAAATTACCTGTGCAGAGAAAACTGCAAATAGAGGCTGCATATCCTGTCTATTTCACAGACTAATTTTTATTTTGCATTATGCTTTTCATACAACTGCATTCTAAAAAGATTTTCACAATGAGCTGTGTAAAGGCTGTAAGGATTACAGAGAGAGGGAAATAGTAAGTGGTATAGGCAAAGAGAAAAATTTTACTAAAGATTTTGAAAAGAAGGGTTATTGAGGACAAAGAAAACATTTTAAAAGCGGGTGCTATATAATTAAATAATCAAAGCAATAACCCAAGACAAATAACTTGGCTTTCTTCTCCTTTCTTGACATTTTTGTCTTGAGTTATTTCTCCCTGGTAAGACAGCCAGGGTCTGGATCTTGGCTCTCTCACTATCTGTGACTTTGGGCAATTTAACTTACCTCCCTAAGATTCAGCCTTGTTATCTGTAAAATAAAAGATAATTATAGCACTCATCTTTTAGGGGGTAACTATGAGTATGAGATCAAATGAAGCACCTTGCCTAGTACAAAGACTATTCAATACATGTTAGCTGGTTATATTATCTTCATATATTTCTCAGTATTTATTTCCTCCCATTTTAACCCCCCCTTGACCCCTCAATCCACTCCATCTGCCTTCAGCCCCCCACCTCTCTGAGCCTGCCTTCATTCCCATCTCTCTGAGCCTGATTGACAGGCCGCTTTGCAATCTTTCCCAGTCTCTTTCCAGCCCCGATGGTTCCCTTGCTCTATAAACATTCTCCTTGCTGACCTCACAGAACTCTTCCCAAGCCTCAGTGATGGCAGCTCTTTGGCGTTTCTCTGTCCTTACTTCCTTTTTTTTTTTTTAATTTTAATTTTTATTTTTACATGTCCTTAGTTCCTTTTAGCTCTTTTCCTGGAATGCCCTCCTCCTCTTGTTGTCAGACTTGAGACAATCAGTCCTCTCTCCACGACTCTTTGAACCCACCTCTGATCCTGTACTTGACTCATTGTAATGCAAAGTTTGTTTACAAAATACACTTCTTAGCCATAGAGTGAGTGGTATATCTCTATGTAGATCTAGATAGATGGATAGATGATTAGATAGATAGATGATAGGTGATGATAAATTAGGTAGATATATTGATAGATGATAGACTAGATAATAGAAAGAAATGATCTAGAGAGATAAAAGATAGATGATAGATACATAGATAATAGAAAATAATAGAAACATATTGATAGAGGTAGGTAGGTAGATAGATAACTACATATATTAATCTATGTATCTTCACTTAGTAGGTATTTAAGACATGCTTATGGAATGGTTGAGTAAGAGGGCTATTTCTTCTGAACTGTTCCAGTCTTGCTAGGCCACTTGGAAGATCTTCCTAGGCCAGCAGATCGGTGCTGTCCTCTCACTTGCCACCCTCAGGTCACCCTAGTAAACCTAGAGAAAGCACCAAGCATTTGATGCTCAGATAAAGTGGGTCTCTTCTGAAGATGAAATGGAGATGACGGATGAAATTCTTCCCAGGACCCAATTTCCCTGTGGGATCCCCTCCTGTTTAAAAACCATCCTTGAAAGAATGATGTGCCACTTGCCTCCCCTACCCTGGGCTCTGAGAAGATAAAGCTCTCAGCAGACTTGTGGATCCATATCAGGAGCCCCTTCTGCAGCCTCTGTTTGTGGAGGGGGCATATGAGAGCGGAGATCCGCCGGGAAACCCTAAAGCGTTCCTCATCACCTCCCTGTAGCAGGAGGGAACCCAGAAAGGATTCACAGCTGAAGTCACAACAACACTCACACAGCCATTTAAACTGGAAACCAGGCAGCATCTGGGTGCTATCCACCCATATTTTTGTAAGGTTGTAAATACACAGTGAGTAAGAGAAGTCCAATAAAATACTATTGTAATGTCGGTGTGGGGAGCCATGAAATACCCTTTGATAGGCATTCCTTGATCTAGAGAAAGACACACTATCTGCAGGGTCCAGGGCCCTGAGGGGGAAAGGACCCCACCAGCTAGAAGAAGAAACACAAGGGAGACAGAGGCACTTTCCAGTAGGTTTTACGTTCGTTTGGGGGGTGGAGGTGGCTGTCTGCTTTGTGCTATTTTACTATAATTCATTTGTACTGGCAGCAGAGTGGGACTTTTACGTGATGGGGCACGATATCCCTGATTTTTAGTAAAAGATGTTAAAAATTATGGCCTCCAGGGCAGACTCAGAAATAATGCATTAGCATGTGAAACAACTTATAAGGTCCGTGGCCCTCCCAAATTCACCTGGAGAGTGGCAGTGTGGATCAGAGGCCAGGCGTCCTGAGCACCCACCACCAGTGCTCTTCCCCCGGACAAAGGCCCTCTTAGGTCAGAGCAGGAAACACAGGAATGGTGTTGTGTGGTGGGGGACAGGCAGGAAGGGTGGGGGGGCACCAAGACAGCCAGCTCCAGCCCTAACCCTGACAGTCTGGGTTCAAAAATCCAGCACTGCTTCTTAGAAGCTATGAGACATTGGGTCCATTTAATTAATTTCTCTGTGCCTCTATTTCCTTATCTGGAGAGTGGCGTGATGACAATATGGGTCACTCCAAGAACTGAATGATACATTAAAGCTTTGGGAAGAGGGCGTGCCACACAGCAAGGATGATGTTGACTACCGTCGCTGATAGTGGGGGAGGGCTGGCTTTCACCTGTTTCTTTCAGCACGACCATGAATTTGCTCTGGGTCTAGCACTCCCAAAGTGGAATCCTCCGTTAACACCCCAAGGCACGCTTTCCCGCCAGCTCCCTGCTCCCCGCAAGCGCTGCTCCATCTGCACCACACCCGCTCTGAACTCCAGGCTCCTGCTAAGCTAGAGCCGCCCTTGCCTCCCTCCGGCTGCTGTCGTGATCATCTACGGGGACCTCAGCTCCTGCTAAGCTAGAGCCGCCCTCGCCTCCCTCCGGCCACCGTCGTGATCATCTACGGGGACCTCAGCAGACATGATGACATGGCCTCTGACATCTACAAGATCTGCGAGACGGAGGACAGGCTGTGCACGGAGGCGGAGGGGAAGATGGGCAGTAAGACAGAGGGTAACATCGATGACTCCCTCATTGGTGGAAATGCCTCCCATGAAGGTCCCGAAAGCGAAGGTACCTGAAAGCACAGGAACCACTGGCGCTCCTGTTGTCATGAACCATCACCTGCAGGAAACCAGCTTGACAAAAGAAGCCTACGAGAAATACATCAAAGAGTATAAGAAGTCAATCAAAGGGAAACTTGAAGAA
This sequence comes from Catagonus wagneri, assembly GCA_004024745.2. Taxonomy (NCBI): domain Eukaryota; kingdom Metazoa; phylum Chordata; class Mammalia; order Artiodactyla; family Tayassuidae; genus Catagonus; species Catagonus wagneri. The sequence continues at coordinate 6,468,129 of PVHT021183648.1, forward strand.
CAGAGACCAGAAAGACTAAAACCTTTTTGACAGGAGCTGCAGAACAAATCAAGCACATCCTTGCTAATTTCAAAAAAAAAAAAACGTCAGTTTTTTATTGGTGAAAACGCGAATCCAGATGTCATGGTTGCCTTGTTGGACTACCGTGAGGATGGTGTGACTCCATACATGATTTTCTTTAAGGATGGCTTAGAAACGGAAAAATGTTAACAAATTTGGCTGTTACTTCAGATCTATCACCTGTTGTCATAACTGGCTGGTCGCTGCTTTTCATCCACAAAACACCAGGACTAACTTAGACAAATGCGACTGATGGCATCTTGAACTCGTTATTTTGACACAGACTTTTTTTTTTTAGAGGTCTTGTTTTTGAGGTGGGAAAAAAAACACATGTCATGCAGGTTGTCTAAAAATAAAATGCAATTGAACTCAAAAAAAAAAAAATTTCCCAGGCGCATGACCCATCTCTGCTCGGAAACTTTTCAGTGGCTGCTTATCTACTGCTTCCTTAGAGGGTCCCTTCTTCCACTGCTGGACAACAGCACCTCTTAGAAAGACCCCTGTGGCCTTGGGATAATGTCTGGCCTGCCTCTGTGTAATTTCTCCCCCATTGGTCTTAACACTAGTGCCTTGCTTCTCCTACTAAGACAAATCCTCACCCCCCACCCCGGAGAATGGGTTGGAATTTGTAAGCCCACACACAATAAATAAGGCATATTTCCCTGATGAACCAAATTGATTTACTGGGGGCATGGGGGGGGGGAGAGTTGGAAATGAAACTTTACATTGAATTGCTTTGCGTTTTAAAAGATTTTCTAATTTAAAATCCTTTTCATTAAAACCAACAAGCATCTTTTTGGGGATCCTATATGATTCAAATAATTTCTTCTCCAGACCTGACACAGTTTTGCTTCCGGTGGCTCAGCCAGGACTATCTCCTCACTGGCCTTTGACATTGGGAAATTTCGAGAAGGAGAAGCCTAAGGTGCACGGCTCTATGGAGCAGGGCTACAAAGAACAAGTCTAATTCCTTTCCCACAGGATCACCCAGTGAAGTTATCCTGAGATCTTATGGTTGGAAAGAGACTCAGAAGTTGTCTAAATGCATCTCCCTTCTGCAGCAGTCCTAACAGATGGCCACCCACCCTCTCCTGGATCAGGCTCAGAGCAGAGACCACGTGGTAATCCTGGCCAGCCCATCGCTGGCCAGCTCTGATTGTTCGAATGTTCTTTTCTTAAGCTGAGCTATGCGCACAAAGGCTCTGGAATGAGGCAGACCTGAGCTGGACTTTAGGATGCGTCACTTGACCTCCTTGCGCCTCGGCGTCCTCAGCTGTAAAATGGGATGAATGGTGTTGTCAACACCCCAGGGATATTTAGAAGAGAAAAATGCATGTCAATCACTTCGCATTCTACCGCACACTGAAGGATTCGCTAAATGTGCACCATCGCCGGCACCGTTTCCCTACAGCTAACGTGGCAGAGACTGCCTGTGATGCCTCTGCTCCCAAACTGTGTTTTAGATATTTGATAACAGTTAATATACTTCTCCCCCCCCCGAACTGTGCCTAAAAAAAACCATTTTCCCTGAGTTACATATGCCTCCACCTTCCTCAACAGAATAACATTCAGACGCGTCAGTTAATGTCGCTTTTTTCAGAAAGCCATTTGAAAGTGTATTAAAAGATTCTTACGCATGAACCGGAGGAATGTTAGAAAATGAAAAGTGCCAGGGAGAAAAAAATAAAAATAAAAGAGCAGAGTAAAGGAGATGGGAAGGCTGGGAGGGGCGGGGGTGGGGAGGTGCCATTCAAAATACTAGTCAAGTGGCTCCAAAGCTCAAAGGACTGGACTTTCTCATAAAGTCTGATGGGAGAACGGGACTTGGATCCAAGTTGAGGGTGGCAACCCGCTCCTTCTGGGGATCAGAGATCTGAGAGCAGCACTGGCCGGAGTTACCCACCTGGCAGCAGCAAAAAGCCAGAAGGGACAAGCAAGGGTCCGGCTGGGGCAGCCTAAGGCTTCTCGGTGGCCAGCGCACCGCGTGTGGCTGCGTGACACCAGTCTCTGAGCCTCAGAGGAGAGGGCGAGGGGAACAGGCACTGGGCACAAGGAGCCTCCATCTTTACATCATGCCTTGCCCCCTCAAAATCAGCCCAGTGAGTGTGTCAGGCTCTCACTCAATTAACTTCTCTTCAAGAGAGAAGCAAACAGCCAAATTACGGACTGAATCATGTCACCCGAATAGCCACATGTTGAATCCCCAACTGCCAGTGTGACTGTATTTGGAGATGGAGGTGGTCCAGTGAGGTCATGGGGGGTGGTCCTCTAATAGAAATGGTGTCCTTATAAGAAGAAAAGACACAAGACCCTGCCACCCTCTCCCCCACCCCTGCCCCTGCGCCCCAATACACTGCAGACAGAAGACAGCAACAAGAGGGCACCCGTCTGCCAAGCCAGGGGGAGGGTTCTCCCCAAGAACTGAATCAGCCTGCGCCTGGAGCAAAATCTCGCAGCCTCCAGAACCATGAGGAAATTAATTTCTGCTGTTAAAGCCACACCACCTATAGTATTGTTACGGCAGCCGACAGATGCACAAGGCTGAGCAGCTCCCCGGGAGTGTGGTACTGTCGGTGGGAGCTTCTTCCCTTACGGGTGGAGACTGAACACAGAGAGAGAAGTATCTCGGCTAGAGGCAGCTTCTTAAAATAATTCAAGGCTATGGAGTTCCCGTCGTGGCGCAGCAGAAACGAATCCGACTAGGAACCAAGAGGTTAAGGGTTTGATCCCTGGCCTCACTCAGTGGGTTAAGGATCTGGCGTTGCCGTGAGCTGTGGTGTAGGTTGCAGACATGGTTCAAATCCCACGTTGCTGTGGCTGTGGCGTAGGCTGGCGGCTACAGCTCCGATTAGACCCCTAGCCTGGGACCCTCCATATGCCATGGGTGTGGCTGTAAAAGGACAAAAGACAAATAAATAAATAAATAAACAAACAAACAAACGATTCAAGGCTGTAATTATAAAATAGAACAATGCAGACTCAAGCATTTAAGCCCCTAATGCTGTATTCAATATGTTAATTTCTTCTTGGAAAAGGAAAAAGTGAAAGAAAGCCCTAAACAGGTGAATGAGTAAAGAAAGAACAGTCCTAGAGGAAAAAGAGAAAAAGGAAAGAAGTTAAAAGCGAAGTACTCTTTAAACCCACACTCAGAGGGTACAAAACCTAACTGAAAGCATGGGGAAAGTATTTACTCAGTGCATGATGTATTCAGGGTGCTGAGATAAGTGTGGAAGTTACAATTAAAGAGAAGGATTTCAATTCTACCTTCCAGAAACTTTGGTTTTAAAATGCAAGTCCTTCCTGCCTTGCCTGCCTGCCTTCCCTGCCTCCCTCCTTTCCTGCCTCCCTCCTTCCCTGCCTCCATAATGTATCAAACATGTATCAAGCTAGCCCTTTGCTAGCAAGCACAAAAGATATATAAAAATAAATTAGGGAGTTCCCGTCCTGGCACAGGGGAAACGAATCCAAACAGTATCCATGAGGATATGACCTGCGTTTAGTAGGTCAGGGATCTAGAGGAGCCGTGAGCTGTGGCCAGCAGCCATAGCTCTGATTTGACCCCTAGCCTGGGAACTTCCATATGCCACAGGTGTGGCCCTAAAAAGCAAAAAAGATAAGTTAAAGGTCATGCTTTTGAGATGCTCAAAGTCTCTAAGCAAAAAAGAGTTAAAAATAAAATCAGCCTATGAAAAGCCACTAGCTTCACAAAGACAAAGAACCTTACAAGATGATTTGAAGTTCTACAAATATGGTCAGTTGGGGAGAACATTTTGAGTAAAGGAAACAGCCTAAGCCCCCGCCCAGAGGCCTGGACATGCAGTGACCCTCTGAGAAGCCGAGTCCAGTCTTGGGAGCTCAGCTCCAGGTGAGAGGGGCTGACACCTCACTGGAGGTTTCCTCTGCCTTCAAAACATTTCTGGGATGTGATTTTTGCCTTGAGTTACTAACCTGAAAAAACATCCAGAAATATCTATTTTGCTAAAAATAGCCAAATCTCCCTCCTGTCTACCAGCTTCCCCAAAGCTGCCTTTGGCACCTCTGGCTGCACAAATGCCCACCGCTTCTCAAGTTCATGACATAAGCAGAGAGGAGCCAAAAGAGAAAACAGCTTAGTTTCTCTGCTCTGCTTTATACATTTTTTTTAAGAGCCTCAAGTGTGGCATATGGAGGTTCCCAGGCTAGGGGTTGAACTGGAGCTACAGCTACCGGCCTACGCCACAGCCACAGCAATGCCAGATCCAAGATGAGACTGCAACCTACACCACAGCTCACGGCAACGCCGGATCCTTAACCCACTGAGCGGGGCCAGGGATCGAACCAACATCCTCATGGATACGACTCAGGTTCATTCCCACTGAGCCACAATGGGAACTCCTTAGTACCCTTTTTGATTACAGATTTTCTAAATCATCAGAGACCTACTGAATCAGAAATGGTGAGTTCCCACTGTGGTACAGTGTGTTAAGAATCCAGCCACATTTGCTGTACAGCAGAAATTGACAGAACACTATAAATCAACCGTAGTGAAAAAAAATTAAAAAAACAAAAAAACAAAAAGGAATCCAGCTACGGTGGCTTGGGTTGCTGCAGAGGCTCAGGTTCAGTCCCTGGCCCAGCGCAGTGGGTTAAAGGATTCGACATTGCCACAGCCGAGGCTCAGATTTAATCCCTGGCCTGGGAATCTCCATATGCTGTGGGTGCAGCCATTAAAAAAAAAAAAATCCATTTGGCCTTCCTGTTGTGGCTCAGCAGGTTAAGAACCTGACATAATGTCCACAAGGATTCCAGTTCTATCCCTGGCCTCGCTCAGTGGGTTAAAGGATCTGGCATTACTGCAAGCTGCAGATACAGCTTGGATTAGGCGTTGCTATGGCTGTGGTGTAGGCCAGCAGCTGCAGCTCCTATTTGACCTTACATATGACTTACATATGCTGCCATAAAAAAATAACAAAATAAAAAAACTAATTTTAAAAAGGAATGATGTGGGGGTCAGGCCAAGCAATCTGTGGTCCAACAAGCCTGGGAGGTGATGCTAATAGACACTAGCGACTGAGAACCTTTGCTGGAAGTATGTTTCCTCAACCTATTGGCAACCCCACATTCCTGTTTTCCGTGTGCCAAAAATCACCTTGGAGGAATCATCCAGAAAAACAGATTGTTTTCACTTCTCCACCTAGCTGCCTCCAAGGAATTAAAAGTAACACTTCACTCTAGACTCTAAATGTGACCGCTACCCCAGATTCAGTAGCATGCCCAGCGGTTAATAGCAACGGGTGGAAATCTGTGCTCCCATCCTGTAAGGAATGCCAGGACACTAGCTACTGGGAAAGAGAGAAATTGCACCTTAGCTATTGAATCCAACTTGGCATTAAATTCTCTTTGTGAGCACAACCCAGCCCTCTTCCAGACTACTAGCTCATTCTAGGCACTACCCTGGAGGTGCAGCCCCGACTCCTACTGCCAGGTGGCCTTTACTGATGCGGTCCGTCAGGCACTTGCATGAATTAAGTCCATCATCTTCCAACTGCCTAGGATGCAGGTATATTATCAGCCCCATTGCAAAAACGCAGACACCGAGGCACAGAAAGATCCAGTAACTTGACTGAGGTCAGCACCTAATAAATTGTTGAGCTGAGACTCCAACTGGAGTTTTGTCCCGCATGCTTTACTGCCTTCCTTGAATAAATCCTCTTTCTTGGTGTACTTCAGGTTTGGAGTCTGTGTTTCAGTTTGGGAGTCCTTTTTTCAGCCAGGGGTCCAGTTTCTTGTTCTACCAGGATCTCCTCCGGCACCACTTTCCCAGCCAGCTTCCACCACCCTCCCCTCCTGGGTGACCCTCCATCTGGGACTGCCGTCCTTTCGTCCCCCAGTCATTTTGCCTTTCTTCAGACCAGCTTCATCTCCTCTATCTGCTGCTCAGCATGGAATACATTCGAGCTTCTGCCAGTTCCCAGTTTCTAAGGCAATTTTTTCTTATCTCACCATCTCTGCTTTGGCCAGACATTTGGTACCATGTCAAACATTGTCGCCTGTTGCCTGGCTGCCTAACGAGGAACTCTTGGCCCACTTTGAAGCCAGCTTTCTCGAAGCCACTGTCACATTTAGCACCCTTAATATAGACTCTGTCTACCACAGAGTGGAGAAGATAGATGAGAATCTGGAAGGAGGCTACCTCTCTGCTTGTGATTTCTAGCCTGGTGGTGGAACCAATACTGAGTCTGGTGATATAAGCTGAAAAATGCAAAAAAAAAAAAAAAAATGGGGTGAGGAGTGAGAAGAGCGCATGCGGGTTCACCAAAAGCATCGCTTACAAAGTTGGGGGGAGGCCTCTTGGAGGGTCCTTTCCTACCAGAATGATTGGGGGATAGGCCAGCTCAATCTTACAGGCAAACAGGAAAGTCTGTCCACAAACAAAAGGAAAAAGGAAGCTTCCAGATTCCTGTTCCAAGTAGCCTCCTGAGAAGGACTTTATCTTTGAGGAAATTTTTGCTGAAGGAAATCTGAAATGAATGTGCGAGTTTCCTTTGTTAAGAAAAGCAAATAACATGAAAAGGGAGAGAAGCAACGAGACAAAAGATTGGCCATCACAGATACAGATCTAATCTTGGAGATAAAATACACTGGAAAGAACCTAGACTTAAATACACAGAGAGGGGAGGTGGGAGTGCTGGGGGTAGGGGACGGTCAGGCTCAAGACAGGATGAGCCTGACCTCCGAGAGGGGCAGTGAGGGGTCCTGACCAAGCAGAGAGAATAGTCCAGAACCAGGCCTGCAGGGGAGAGCACCATCCTGCAGTGCTGGGATGTGGCATTTTCTCAACCCAGGGGCCATAGGGAGTTCTGGCTCCAAGCATCTAGGAAATGAGATCATCAAAGCTATTAATAACAGCCAACATTTTGAAACATGTACTAGAATCTTCTTAAACCTTTTGCACATAGTAACTAATTTAAATCTCCCAACAACCCTATGAAATAGATACCACTATCAGATCCATCTTTGTCACTGCTGTGGCTCTGGTTACAGCTGTAGCACTCATTGAGTCCCTAGCCCAGGAACTTCTAATATCCTGGGAGTGGCCAAAAAAAAGAGGAGTTCCCACTGTATCTCAGTGGGTTAGGAACTGGACATTGTGCCCATGAGGATATGGGGTCAATCCCTGGCCTTGCTCAGTGGGTTAGGGATCTGGCATTGCTGAGCTGCAGTGTAGGGCCCAGATACGGCTCAGACCCAGTGTTGCTGTGTCTGTGGAGTAGGCTGGCAGCTATGGCTCCAATTCCACCCCTGGGCAAGGAACTTCGGTATGCCACAGCTGTGGCCATGAAAAGAAAAAAGAAAAGAAAAGGAAGAAGGAAAGAGACACCTTTATCACCCTTCCCTTTCTCAAGGTTACAGCTTGTGAAGCTCAGAGACGGGATTTAAATGTAGGCCATCAGTTTCCAAGGCCTCTACGGCCATACTTGACTGCAAAGAAGCCCACATGATTAGTAAAGTATATCCTCTCTCTGTTCTTTAAAAAGAATGTAGGCAGCTCCTGGAATGGCAACAAACTGTACCTGAAAGAAACCTGGGTTGGAATCCTAAGTCTGCCATTGAAGAGTGGGACCTCGGGTCTTGAACCTTATAGAGTTGTTTTATGTGAGCTCATTCATGCCCCCAGCACATAGCAGAAGCCCAGGAAGTCATTACACTAGTTCATATTTCATGATGCTTTGCAGGTGCCAGACACGTGCTAGGCCCGAGATGCACATCTCCAAGTTGAATTCAGTGGAAGAAACTTTATATCCATTACACTTCAAGGCATGAAGAATAGTTTATGTTCAGCATCTTGGGAACTTCTCAAGACCTCACACTAGTAACAGTTGCTTGGGCCCAACAGAGATGAGGTTCTCACGTCCTCTTTTGGTCATATCTTAATGAATGAAATAGATTCAAAAGGATACATTCATAAAGCAACTTTCTTCTTTCTCCCACCTCCCCTGGCACTAGTCAAGATTTCAGACAGATCTAGGAGCTTTTCTGGTCATTCCTAGACACACGGGCCATTTTCAGTTACAAAAATAGCTTTATTTCAGTATTTTAAATATCTAGGCCATGATAATAACCAAAATTCTGAACTTTTATCTAAATGAGAATCTCCCGCCTTCCGGCAGGGCAGTGCTTCAGACGCTAAGCATTTGCCTACAGGCAGGGCCACGGGGCCATCCTCCTCCCCGTCTCCCCCACTGGACCCTCTCCTGCTCCCCAGCTGCTGCTTCTGACCCCCTCCAGGGAAGGTGGTGACAAGAGGAAAAGAGCATGACCTGGGGTGGGGGCCCACAGGAGCTGGCACACAGGCCAGGCTGACCTCTCTGTGGGAGGCTTTACAGGTGGCTATAAAGTCCTCCAGCTCAGCTTTTTTTCCCCCTTCTTATGGCCGCACCTGCAGCATATGGAAGTTCCCAGGCTAGGGGTTGAGTCAGAGCTGCAGCTGAGGCCATAAGCCACAGCCATGTGGGATCCAAGTCGCATGTATGACCTATTATGCCACAGCTTGCAGCAGTGCTGGATCCTTAACCCACTAAGCGAGGCCAGGGATCAAACCCACATCCTCACAGACACTACGTAGGGTTCTTAACCTGCTGAGCCACAATGGGAACTCCTGAGCTCAGTCACCTTAACACCAAGGTGGCCATATGTCCAGCTTGCAAGGACACTTTCAGTTCAAGCCTGTTGCTCCAGTATATCTGTTAATAGCAACCCCTTTCCTTCTCAAAGGTATCGCCATTTGGGTAAGTTAAATAACTATCCTGCTTAACACCAATGGCCACATCTCAACTTCCCCCTGACCTGTAGGCTCCCAGCAGTCCACTCTGCTGATCACTTCATCCCTCAGCAGAGTCCTCATGGCCAAAGCCCTTTCAAGACACCTCCAGGCTGGCTCGACACCCACGTGACTCACATCTGGTGTCCACAGAAATGGACTTCCTCACCATGGGCTAAGAAATGTGCTTCCAACTGCTGCAGACCCCTTTCTCTTCTGTCATTTCTCTCCCACTTCAGGACTAACTATCCCTTTCCAAACCTGTCCTCATACTATTCCCAAGCCAGAGATTATACGGCTGCCCGGAAACCCCTCTCCCTCGGCTTAAAGTGACAAGGAAGTCCCGCATTCCTCACCCCTGTGGTAGAAGCATGCACAGCAGTTTCACAGCTGCCTCCAGAGGAATCCTCACTCCGTATCTACTCTTTTTAAAGGTTGCAGGGGGGTGACTATTAATGCTAGCAGATCTGGTTTTCCCATTTCTCAGCATGTCTTGAAAAGTGATCCAACTTCATATTCTTTTATAACGTAGAGTTACTTAGCACCTACCTAAGGACTCTGCCCATCTCCTAAGCAACAAGAAGAGTTGAATATAACATCCAGTAATGTCTGATTTAATAAAGAAGTGGGGGGAAAAATATACCACCTAAGTCTACCAAACTCTACAAAAGGGGAGATTTTTTTTTCTTTTTAAGGCCCCACCTGCAGCACATAGAGGTTCCCAGGCTAGGAGCTGAATTGGAGCTGCAGCTACATCACAGCCACAGAAATGCCAGATCCAAGCCACATCTGCAACCTACACTGCAGCTTGCAGCAATGGATCTTTAATCCACTGAGCGAGGCTGGGGATTGAACTTGCATCTTCACGGACACTATGTCAGGTTCTTAACCTGCTGAACCACAACAGGAACTCCAAAAACAGGTGATTCTTAAAGCAGGCTGTGGCCCAAAGCCAGGTCACCTGCGAGAAAAGCAACATGGACAATGCAGGGGAGGAGCTGAGCATGTGCGGGGTCCCCACCAGCAAGAAGAGGAGATGGACTCCATCAGGGCAGCCAAGGTCGCCTTCCTTGCATTACTTCTCAAAGACGCCTGTGCTTGTAGAATCTGACAACCTGAAACATGCCCACCACACTCCATCCTTGGAAAAAAGGTACAAACTTGATCTCAGCTTTGAACATGTGAACAGAAAATCCACCCTGGAATTACCCCTCTCACTGGGGACATCTTGTGACTGAGGCATGTGCAGAAGTGTCAGCCCTCGGTCCAATCCATAGAGTAGAGAGTGTGTCTGCCGGAGGGTCACAGTGGTACCTTTGAAAGCTGACAACAGAAAGCTAAGAGTGTGGCCTGATGAAGGAATCGCTGTGCTGTCTCCACTTTTCCTATGAGTAACCTGAGAGGCCTAGAGGGTGTGCCCAGTAGCTTAGCCAGGAACAATCTCCAGGGCCTGACTTTTCACCATGTCCTCATCACTACACAAATCCAGCTCTGTAAAGCTGAGTGTCTTCAGAAACAAAGAAAAGCTTCTTAGGGTAATCCCACCTTTTCCCACAAGCCATGTTTTTATAGGAGGTTTTGTTTTTTTCCCAGCAGCAAGGTAAAGCAAGCAATTGAATGAACTTGTTCTCAGATCAATGCATCCATTGTGAGCTTCAGGGAGCAAAAGGGTTTTTTGTTGTGTTGCTTTTTTTCCCCTTTTCAGTGTTGGTTTGGAGCAGGAATTAAACCTGGCCGTGGGCTATGAGGAAAAAGAACAGGAGAGACAAAGCTCCTCTTTCTTTGGTTGGGATTTAGATTTCCATAAAAATCTATAGGTTTATCAGTAAAATGGTTATTAAACATGTAGTCACTTATACTCAGGTACTCGTTCATCCTCCTTCCTGCTTCCTTCCCCGTTCTCCTCACAGTAGCACCAGCTGAGCTCCCCGAACCCTAGAAGAGCCTCTCTTAAGGTGCTAAGGTCTTACGTGCTTGACATTGCTTGATTAGCCTGCCAATAGAAACAGATGCGAGGTTACTGATGTTCTATCAAAGGCTAGCAAAGAAAGGGAGATTCAAAAGCTCATATATAACATGAACAAAGCTTCCCATCAAAATTCTAAAATGACCTGGTTGACTTACAAGTTGAGGAAGGTAGTGGAGTTATTTATTTCAGTTTCTTCTCTGCTCACAATTTGGGTAGATTCTACTCTCAGACATGAGCCAGTTCAAGGGTAAGGGGGGCCAAGACTACTCTTTGAGAAAGAACAGCCCTTTCACCAACTGGTACTGGGATAACTGGATGTCCACGCGCAAAAGAATGAAGTTGGCCTTCCCCAGCTCAGGCCACCATGACAAAATACCATAGACCAGGTGACTCAAACCACGGAAATATACTTTCCGTTCTGGAGGCTGGAAGTCCAAGGTCAGGGTGCCAGCATGGTCGAATTCTGGTGAGAGCTCTCTTTCCAGCTTGCACAAGCTCCCTTCTCCATGGGTCATCACGTGCTGGGTAAAGAGGAGAGAGAGAGATCCCTCTCTTCATCTTCCTCTAGGCCACAGCCCTATTGGGCTCGGGCTCCACCCTTACAACTTCATTTAGCCTCAATTACCTCCTAAAACTATATCTCCAGATTGGGTGTTAGGGCTTCTACATGTGAACTGCAGGAGAGGAGAATTGGAAATAGAATCCATTGCAACCCCTTCCTCACACCATACACAAAAATAAATTCAAAATAGATCAGAGACTATTGTGAGAGTAAATTGTACTAAATGTAAGAACAAAACTATAAAACTTTCATTAGAAAATAGAGGAATTTTTTTTTTCTTTCTAGGGCCACACCTGCAACATATGAAAGTTCCCAGGCTAGTGGTCAAATTGGAGCTACAGCTGCCAGCCTACAGCACAGCCACAGCAACGTGGGATCTGAGCAGAGTCTGAGACCTACGTCACAGCTCACAGCAATGCCAGATCCTTATCCCACTGAGTGAGGCCTGGGATTGAACCCGCATCCTCATGGATACTAGTCGGGCTTGTTACCACTGAGCCACAATGGGAACGTCCAAGGAGTAAATCTTTATTACCTCAAATTAGAAAAAAAAAAAAAACTTCTTAGAAATGACACTAAAAAGGTGACAAAAAGAAAAAATACATACATTGGGTTTCTTCATCAGAATTAAAAAACCTTTGTGCAACAGATACCAACAAAAAGTAGAAAGATAGCCCACAAAATATGAGACATCTGCAAGTCACATACCTCATAAAAGACTTACATCTAGAACATATAAGGAGCTGTCACAATAATAAAAAGGCAAATAAGCCAATTAAGACATAGGCAAATGATCTAAATAAACATTTCTCCAAAGAAGACATAAAAATGGCCAAAAGGCATGTGAAAAAATGTTCATCATTAATCATCAGGAAAATATAAATCAAAACCACAGTGAGATATCATTTCACATCCACAAGGATGGCTATAATCAGAAAGGTGAATAATAGCAAGTGTTTGCAACAATGTGGAAAAATCAGAACCTTCATACATGACTGTGGAAGGGTCCTTCAAATACAAAAGCCCTTCTATGTCCCCTGCTTCTTGTTTGTAGAAAAGCTGAAGTCTCCCAGGCCTCCCCAAGTCACAAAAGAGAAGGCTCAAGTAGTCAATGATTAGGACAAGAGAGTCAGAGAGTCTTTCAGTGCCTGACGCACATTCATGAGTTGTTTTACAGATACCGTAACTGCCACAGAGCGGGAAAAGCTACCTCCATGATGACCAGACTGTCGCCATGACATAAGCTGTCCCACCTTGAGCAATAGTGAATCCGTGGCTAGCAGAGTTCCAAGAAGTGGGCTCAAGAGAATGGGATGAACACTATTGCTCATAATAATCAATGTCTTTGTGGGCATCAAAGTAATTATAGCTTGCTCTGTCTATACATGTAAGCAGGCAACTAAAATAGCAATAGATGCTACAGACCCATGTCAACATCTTCCACTCTAAGAATACAGCTTCTTATGTCAGCATGTAGAAGTTACTGAAGTTAAAAGTTCACCGCTAATCCCATAGAAAAGGAACGATGTACGACAGTGGGAGAATTGAAAGGAGTTCTTTTGCCCCTTTCCTGTTTGCTCATTTCTATTCGCCTCTAAACTTAAAAGAACCTAATTACAGGAATGTGATCACTAGGCAATTTAACCTAACTGCTGACTTGTACTCTCCTGTACACACACCATGCATTTCCTAACCTGTTGATTCTTTCCCTCAATTAAAAGAAGAATGAAGAATTAAGTAGTTAAAGAATGACTTGCTCTCTACCCTCAGCAGCCCCCCTTAGCAATCCTGCAGGCAGATCACACAGGCAAGATAACCTCTGAAGACAGAGTCAGCCAGTCTGTATGCAACAGAAAATGATGGTGAATCTAACCTCCTGCCTCCACGATTCACTAAAATTCTTCTTCCTTTTTTCCCCTTAAAAACTGTCATGGCTGAGGAGTTCTAGCTATGGCACAATGGGATCGATGGTTTTTCTGGAGCTCTGAGTGGGACACAGGCTCAATCCCCAGCCCAGCACAGTGGGTTAAGGATCCAGCATTGTTGCTTACATTGCAACTGCAGCTCAGATCTGATAGCTGGCCCAGGAACTCCATATGCTATGGGCAACCAAAAAATAATAATAATAATACTGTCATGACTGAGCAGAATCTTTGGATTCTGAGCAGAATCTTTGGCCTTGGGACATGAGTCCACCTTCCCCCCCAAATTGCCAGCTTTCTAATTAAAGCAACTTTCCTTTCTACCAACACTTGCCTCTCACATTGGCTTTTGAGTGGCAAGCAGCCAATCCTGAGTTTGGAAACAAGTGGGGGAAATATAAAATGTGCAGCTACTTTGGAAAACAGGCCAACAGTTCTACAAAAGGTTAAACAGAGTTATCATATGTACCAGCAATTTCACTCCTAGGTGTATGCCTGAGAAAAATAAAAACATATATTTACACAAAAATTTGTACACAATGTTCATAGCAACATTATTTATAATAGTCAAAAAGTAGAAACAATCCAAATGTCCATCAACTGATGAAGAGATTAATAAAATGTGGTAAATCTATGCAATTGAATATTACATGGCAATTAAAAGGCTGAAGTATACAACGTGAATGAAATTTGAAAACACACTGACTCAAAGAAGCCAATCACAAAAGCTACACATTGCATGATTTAATTTATATGAAATGTACAAAGGAGGCAAATCTATAGAGACAGAAAGCAGCTTAGCAAGTTCCATTGGGTATATATGTGCATGCACACCCAACTTGAAAAACTATGTTTTCTGAGATTTGAAACCAAAATAATTAAGAGAAAAAAATGGAAGGATTTGACCTGATATACGGGATTTTATTCATTCTGGAAAAAGCATCACAATGTCTGAAAGCTAGCAAAATTGAATTAGGGAAAAACATACTCAGGAAAATGAAACCAGAATTCAGACTATGTTAAGCCAAGCAAAATAAGGCACTTATCTTGTTTAAGGGGGTGAGAGCACAGCGATATGGGTTTTACCTTCCTCAGAATGTCTCTTGTTAGGAAGGAAATGGAACCCACACACACTCATACCTTCCTTCCTTGGAAGTGACCTCACCTCTAATACGTGAGTTTAAGGAACAATAACACACTCTCTCCTGATGGTAAAAGTCATTCATTTAAGGGAGTGGAAAAAGTACAGAGGGAAGAAAAAGATCACTCAATCTTGCACTGATATTTGGTAGATTTCTCTCTTGTGCAGGGTGCTTCACTGTGTCAGGTTCATACGATAGATACAATTTTGTATCCTTATTTTCCATTTACCATCAACATTTTCAGTATTTAAAACTCCTATAAGTATCATTTTCCATGAGACACATAAACCATCATTTATATAGTTTCCTAAGATAGGGAATTTATCTTTTTAATATTTTACTATTATCAAAAACAAAATGAAGCAAAGGAAATTTTGAGCATAGATTTTTTTTGGTTACATTTAAAATTATTTCCCTGAAATAAAATTAATTTTAACTCAATAGGTATGAAGCTGTTTAATGATCCTCATAGTATTTATCAAAAATGTAATATAAACTAATCTATAAACAGCAGTGTGTTGACAAGCCCATCTCACTACACAGTAATGAGAGTTTGTTTTTTTTTTCTTTTTAGGGCCACAACGCAGCATATGGAAGTTCCCTGAGGCTAGGATTTGAATCAGAGCTGCAGCTGCAGGCCCACACCACAGCCACAACAACACCGGATCCAAGCTGCATCTGCAACCTGCAGCTTGCAGCAACACCAGATCCTCAATCCACTGAATGAGGCCAGGAATCAAACCTGCATCCTCACGGACACTATGTTGGGATCTTAATCCACAGAGCCACAATGGGAACTCCAAGAACTTTTTAATTCCCCTTCTAGGAAAGAATTCTCAGCCTGGCATTATTGATATCAGCAAAACTGAAGGAAAAATATATACCCATCAATTGCGGAAAAGTTAAATAGATCACGATAGACTATTTTTCAGCAATTAAAAGTCAGTGTCTTCAAAGAATATGAAGTGGCAAAGAAAGGTGATTTCTACCAAAACCAAAAAATCTTAAATGAAATGACATGTATGCCAAACACCGAACTGTTGTTGGTGAGGTCAGGTAACACAAAAGGCCACCAGTGGTGACTAGGTCTGGGTCGTGGGATCATAGGTGATTTTGTTTTCTTGTTTGCACCTTTCTACATTTTCCAAACTACCTAAACCAATAATGTATTACTTTTATAATTTTTTTGAAATTCATTCATTTAAAGCATTAGCCCCCAAGTTCCCACTGTGGTTTAGCAGTTTAACAATCTGGCATTGTCTCTGCAGCGGCATGGGTTTGATCCCCATCCCAGCGCGGTGGGTTAAGGATCCAGCATTGCTGCAACTGTGGCATAGGCTGCAGTTGCAGCTTGGATTTCATCTCTGGTTAGGAACTTCCATATGCCACAGGTGCAAAACAAAAAACAAAAACACTGCCCCATAAAGTAAATTCATGTTCAGGGAGTATGCTGCATAGAAAAGATAGGAAAGGCAGAAATCTGTGGTTACTATTGAAAGCCAGGGTGCAGAGGCCTTGCTGCTCTGGCTTCTAGCTCCTGCCCCACTGCTCCGTGGGTGTACTTTGTTTTGAGGCCTTGACTGAACCTCATTTCCTCGCTGTTAATGAGAGCTGTCTGATGACCTCCATGCGCTATGTCACCAAGTCTGTGTTCCTCGAGAACGCCCCCCAGGACCATGCTGCAGCCATCCAATGAGCATTAACGATTGATCACATGGGAGGCACACATCCAAGAGAGCCCAGCATTTCATGCCAAGCACAGAAGGAGAAGGTGAATCTGGATAACGCTTGCACTTGGGAACCTAAACACGATCCTGGTTTCAGAGGGGGGAACCCCTCCACCCCCCACCCCCGGATCACAAAGTTCTTGGATGGAAAGCAAACTACATTCAACATCCCTGCCACCATGTCTGTGACTTCTCAGCAACCATTTCCTCCAATGACCTCTGACCTGTCTAGCAGCCTGTGGGATATTAGAGCAAAGCTAAGGTGGGAGGAAGAAGGTCCTCTGAGAATCAGTAAGGCTGACAGAAAGTTCAGAGTTCATGGCACAGTCTGGGTTTCCTGGCTTGTAATTTGTTCATGAAGACTCACTTACTGGCCAGGCAGACAGCAAACTGAACTTCTTTGGACCTAGAGCTAGAATATTAGCAATGTAATCCTTAACTTGAGGAGCATTTAAGGAATGCATTTATAAGGGAAATCAATATTTGCCATGGATGAAATATTACTGGCAGTCGGTTAACTAGGATGGGAAGTCAGGCTGGCCATGCTCTTTTCCTTCCAGATTAGCATCATGACATCTCTGGCCTACCTATTATGTATAAGCAGTCAGAAGTCCTTTTCAGCCTGCAGGGACTCAAGAGGGTCTGTTTAGCAGACTTAGCCCAGTGTATTAACCAGCTATGATTTCGATAAAGCTACATAATAAATCACCCCAAACTCAGTGGCTTAAAACAACTAGGATTTAGTCTTATAATCATGAGCCTGCAAAACTGACTGCGGGTCAGCTAGTCCGGGCTGGGCTAGGCTGGGGAGCTCTGCTTCGGGCCTCAGTTCAGCTGCTCTTGGCTTCAGACTGTTGACTGGGCTGTAGGCACGTGTGTTTATTCTGGTGCCTGGGCTGAAGGAGCAACAGCTGCCTGGAGGAAGCTCTGCTCATGGTGGATCACGGATGTACAAAAATTGAAGCCTGAATGCACAGGCTCTTTTCAAGCATCTGTCATCTCCCATCCACTAATATTCTCTCTGGCAAATCCAAAGTTCAGGGGCAGGAAGTGTATTCCACCCACCAAGAGGCCATAGCAAGGGTATTGATGACTAATTCTCTGTGAATGTGGTGAAGAATTGAGAACAGTCATTCGATTTTCCACAGTGATGATTAAATCTCCACATATCAATCAGTTCTTCCTCCTTTGGGTACTACCGATTTTCTCCTCTCGTTTCCCAAAGTCTGCACCCCTACAGGTGAGCTAAATTGCCAAGAAGTCAGTGTTAGCCACCCAAGTGGAGAAGGACCGACTTTCCTTTTGGAAGGTTCTGCCCAACTTGCCACGTGTCAAGATAGCTCCATTATTTGGAAAATGACACAAAGGTGCAAAATAATACAGAAAAAGAACTTAGAGCCCCCTAAAAGTAAGGGGAGGAAGTAGATTCAGCAATTTGAACTGGAAATAAAGTTCAAATTAATTTCAACCAAAACATCCCAAGAAAAGGCATTTCTCCTGAATTCCATTTTTTCTTATTTTTGCTATTTTATCACAGAGGCAATAAATGTTTATTGTGGAAAAAATCAATTTGGTAAGCAGAAAACATAATCATCCATATTTCCATCACTCATAGTAACCACTGTTCATATTTTTTGTACACGGACAACTACAGGGCATTGGAAATTAAGGTGACAATACTGAAGTAAGAATATTAAGTAGAGAAAACATTAAGGCCCTGGGTCCAGGCCACATGGACACCAGAAATTCTCTTCCCCCAGTACACAAGCCTAAGTGAGTTCCCTCTTACAGATTGCTTTAATGCTTATATTATATGTATATATACGTTTTCTCGTTACAAAAATGTGATCATCTATTACACAGTTTTAACTTGTTTCACATATCAGAGTAGTTGTTCTTATCAACAAAGATGAGTCTGTATCATCATTGTAAATGCTGCCTCATATTTCACGTGTGAATTACTATAAACTATCAAATCCTCATTGAAGGAAATTTAGGTTATTTCCAATTTTTCAGAATTACTTTCTGCATGCATAATAACCCACATCACTTCATATAAAAACCAAGGCATTTATTTTCATTTTCAGATCTAAGAAATCTAAGTGCCTTTATTGACAATAAATAGAAACCACCCTTGTGGTGTTAGAATGTGGGTAGTAGGGAAGGAAATAGTGTGGCTGAGTGGAGATTAGTCATTTTTGAAAGAGCACATACGTATAATTCACATATTGATTGCAATCCACTCAAAACTTTAGAAGGCAGGTTAAGTTTTGAATCACCGTAAAGCACTCCTAAATTCAAATGTTCATCTCAGCCTCTCGGGTCTGCCAGCCAGTCTGGAGACAAAACACGGCCAGGTTTCCTGGCTGCCTCCTGTCAACCCCGCCTTCGGAGTCATTTCTGGAAGGGCGAAGGAACCCCATGGACTCCTGTGCCACCAGAACGGAAACGTCACCCAGTTCCTCAGCCCATCTCCATCACCTTCACAGGGGAGAGTAGCCCCGTCATTATGACATTAGTCAGGAATAACTCAACGCCAGTACCAAGCTGGCCGAGTACAAACAGAAGTCAGAAATAAGCCAACAAAAGAGCACCACAGACCGATGCCGCATTTCTTCTCCAGCTCTATTCCCCAGGAGCTATCAAGGTGACACAGCCTAAAGTAGGTATTGAAAGTATTCCTGCTACGGCACAGGGTTCTGGCCTCCAGGAGGATTTATTCTCTTCCCTCAACCCTACTTCCCCCCAGAGTTATTTTTGCTCATTCCCACGGCAAACCAAGATTGTCTGGCATGTTTACACAGATAAACATGTTTATTCAAAAGACTGCACTGCTGTTCAGAAGCAAGAAAGCTCAATCCTCCCATTAGTCTATTTTATAAACTTAGCTCAATGCTGGGACCCTCGTATCTTGAATTGTGGGCTCAAAATAACAGAGTCATAGAATGTTAGAGCTAATGAGGACCCTGGAGATTGTTCCAGTACCCTCATCCTTTGGTGAGCAAATGAAGGCCTCAGAGAGGGTGAGGGGCCTTCCTCTGAACCCACAGAGTCGGTGGCAGAGCCCAAGGCTCTTGCCCGCAACCATTCTGTCCAGACTCCAAGCTGATTCTCTTGCCAGTGCCCCACTGTGGTACCAGCCTTTTTGCCTGAATGCCTCCCAGGATGTCATGAAGACAAATTACTTTCTGGCTGTATGGTTCTTGAGTCCTTTGGATAAACTTGCTGTGAGTCCATGTGCCTGGCAGGCCCCCATGGAAACTAAGGCTGGGAAGAAATGAAGCAGCCCGCCTTGGCCAAAACCATTGACAGAACTCATCCCCAGTTCTAGACACCCTTGCAGGTAAATCACAGGGAGCTAAATCTCATTATATCGGTGAGGCTAAAAGAGCAGTTAATTGCATGCCCATAAACTTAACAGGAATAGAACATAAACAACAAAGCAGCAGCAACAAAAGGAACAGACCAGACACCTAGATTTTCAGAAATGTTAAGCCATGGAAGAACAAAAAAAAAATTTTTTTTTCTTCAAAGAAAATTTGGGGGCAGGAGATTGAAATACATGCAAGGCTTATTTTTAGTGCCCTTTACAGATATAAAGTCATGCTGTTCGTTTAGGAACATTAAAATGCATTATGTATAACTTGTTTCACTCATAAAATTACCATGTTTTGTATATTGATATATTTAGACATTGAGAGAACCGAAAAAAGAGTTTTTATAATTTCTTCCCTGGTTATTTTCTTGGGCAAAGGGAGTTGTGGAATTTTTTTTAAGTCCTCAGTGGGAAAACTTTCCAGAATTTTGAGAAACTTTTCAGAAATTTTGCAGATTTTAGAGGGTCTTTACTTCTCCCAAATCAACTATTTCAAGTCTTTTAAATTCTCAAGTTGTTGAATTCGCATGTGTTCAACTAATGGCTATCTAGGCAAGAGACTGGCACAACCTGGTTTAGTTATGCTGAACTACTGCAGAACTTTAGAAAGTCCATTTTAGGGAGTTCCTGCTGTGGCACAGTGGGTTAAGAATCTGACTGCAGCAGCTCAGGTCCTTACAGAGGTAGGGATTGGATCCCCGGCCCTAGTGCAGTGGGTTGAAGGATCTGCGTGTAGGTTGTAGCTGCTGCTCGGATTCAATCCCTTGCCCAGGAACATCCATGCGCCATGGGTGTGGCTGTAAAAAAATAAATACAGGCCATTTTAGAGGTGCCACAAATTTGGAATTTGTTTTGCCTTCCAAGGCAAACCTCTTCTATTCTTTCCACTGCAGCACCACCCAAAGCACATTTCTGGAAATGAACCAAGAGAGACTATATGTCTTTTAGTTTAGTGCTCACCTGATGTGAGCACATATCTTCTCTATAAGACGTCTACTAATGGTTGACTGTTCCTTGCCTCTCCTACTGTTTTTCTTTTTTCTTTTTACAACTGCACCCTAGGCATATGGAATTTCCCCGGCTAGGCGTCAAATCGGAGCTGCAGCTGCCAGCCTACATCAGAGGCACAACAACGCTACATCTGAGCCACATCTGCAACCTAAGCTGCAGCTTGTGGCAATGCTGGATCCTTGACCCACTGAGCGAGGCCAGAGATTGAACCTGCGTCCTCATGGTTAAAATGTTGGGTTCTTAGCCTGCTGAGCCACAATGGGAACTCCACCTCCTATTGTTAACAAAGACCTAGTTGTTACACTTTACGATTTGCATTTAAATGTATGTGATTATCTGATCAATTTCTGTCTTCCTTACTAGATGGCAGATGCCATTCAGGCAGGAACCAAAACTTCTTGCTGACTGGTTTGTCCTCAACACCTATCAGTAATAGGACAAGCTACCTCCTGAGACAGCTCTTATTATTAGTTTCCCTTTGTATCTTGAACTCATATTACTCTCCTTGTATCTACTACCTCCTGGCTGGATTCTGTCCTTCTGGTCCATCCAGACTTCATAGAGACACTTCAAATATTTGAAAACATTTTCATCATCACCGACTCTTCTTTCCTCTAACTGAAAGATCCTCAGTTTCTTTAGCTCTTCCACACATGACATGTTTTTCTTAGTTCCTTTGTTTTCTTGGATGTTATCGTATCACTGCTTTGACTCTATGGATCCACACAGCTGACTGGGAAAAGGAGCAGTTATTGGAATGGAGGTTACTGACATACTGAACGATCTCCCCTCAAAAGTGGTTTCAAGGTCCAAGACTAAATAAGAACTCTGTAATATTCTTCCCCAGAAAGTTGACTGGTAACCAAGATTGCTGGCTGACCCTCTATAGACATTCTCCTCTTCCTCTATGGCAAAAGAACCCCTGATTTTTAGCTGGACAATTAGCTACCTACAATAAAGTCTAGCTCCTCAGCCTCTTGTGCATCTAGATGTTGCCATGTGAAAAGGTTCTTGTTAATGGAATAAGTAGGCATGCACTGGACAGCTTTTAAGAATCTCCCTAAGAGGTAGAATACCTGCATGCCTTGTCCAGCTCCTTTACATTTCTTGTATTCTTTTTCCTAGGATGTGAATGCCACCATCTTAGACTATGAGCCCAAGGTCACACATGTCTGAGAAACAAAGTAGAGAGATTCTGGGCCTTTGACAACAAGGGATGTCTTGGACCGAGATGTTTGTGTCTGAAAGAGAAATAAACAGCCATTGTGTTTAAACCACTGTTAGTCTGGGTTTTTTGGTCACACACAGTCAAAGCTACTCCTAACTGATAGTCTACTGCTCTGTCTTTAACCTCATTCAAGTAGTTTTGTTACTGAAGCAGTACATAGTGTAATTAAATGTGATCTTGCAATCTAATAATCTCCTAGCACTTGCTGCTTCCAAGGATGAAGGTGGGGAGGGACCCATAGGGTATGAGAGTGTCTGTGGCTTGACTGGAAAGAGCTTTCCAAGAGCTGACTCTCTGCTCAGTTAAAAAAAAATACAAAGAAAAAGAAGGGAAGAGGTTCCAGCATAGATGAGGAATGAATCGATGATAATTTGCAACAGATGATATTTTCTTTTTCTTCTCCTTCCATCAAAGTTTCGAGATCTAATGGCTTAATTATTTAATGAATCAAACGATACAATCTTCAGATAGAGACATTCACATGGAGGCAACTGAGAAGATGCCACAGGAAAACCACATGCTCTAGCATGGCACTGAGGCCAGGGACAGTACCAGTTTAGACGACGCCCTGCCTTCATGTGTAGAGATGATGGGCCCCCAAGAGACTGGAATTTCAGCTTCCATGTACTATTTCCCAATTTAATGTCAGATTTGTCATTTCTTGTTAAAATTAAACTTCTATTACAAAACCATAAGAATGGCAAAAGTATGTGCAAGATGCAGCTTATGGTAGCTCCACACTTTAAAATACTCGCAGGAATTATGCTTTCATTTAAAATGTAAGAACTCACAAGAGATCATTTTTCCCCACTAATATTGGGAAGAAGCTAGAGAAGGTCCTAATCGTAGTTGTAAAACTCATCTGAATGCTGAGGACACAAAGAACTCTAAACAAAGTATATTCTAAAAACCAATGAACATATCTGAGGAGAGGAGAGACTATGGCTGCTTTTTATCCCCAGCAGAGGGAAAAGGAGGAGTCTGCCACAGACAGATACAGAGAAACCACTCAAACTTGTCACAGACGTCTAGCTCTGTGTGGATGAACGTGGCAGATCAGAATACCAAGGAGCTCAGGCACAGAGCCTGTTGACACCCATCCCCTGCTTCTCCACAGGCCTTCGCAAAAAGCGAAGGAGCAGTAGGCAAAAAGCTAGAAGCAAGATAAGGGTCCTAAGAGAGATCTACACACCAGCCCTGCGTCTTACGCCAGCAAAATGCACAGAGCCTTTCCAAGTGCAGGGCAGCACCTTCTAAAGGCTGAGAATGGGGCTGGAGAGTTCAGGGAAGTCATCCAGCCACACTTAGACTTCACCAAGTACTCTGATGGCAGCGACCACTGAAGGCTGGAGGTGGGGCTAGAGGGTGGAATGAGTTCTCCAGGCCTTCACTGACTCTAAGACAGAGTCTTCTGGAGAACAGAAAGAAATACTTCAGAGACACCTGAAAAGATTCTGAAGGTAACAGTGAACTGAGTCTAACTAAAACTACAACAAAGCCCAGCCCTGGTTCAGCCACAGAGTAGATCAACTCAGCTCCTCTAGTATGTGACCAAACAACAACAAAAGGAATGTACTTTTTCTGGGATTAAATGTCATTTATTTTCATCTATTGCTCTTTGAAATAGAAAGTTCAGCATATAATTATACATACAATGTATTAAGACATGTGAAGAAACAAGAGAGGAAATAATCAATAGAAACAGACATAGAGATGGATGCCCAGATGTTGGAATGGTCAGATATGAACATCAAAAGAATTATGATAAATATATTAAAGGACAGTACAGAAAAGATGGACCACAAGAGTGATCAGTTGGGGAATTTCAGCAGAGAAATTAATTTAAAAATAAATCAACTGGAGGAGTTCCCATTATGACTCAGCAGTAACAAACCCAACTAGTATCCATGAGGATGCAAGTTCAATTCCTGGTATCGCTCAGTGGATGAAGGATCTGGCATTGCTGTGGCTGTGGCATAAGCCTGCTGCTGCAGCTCTCATTTGACCCATAGCTTGGGAACTTCCATATGCCACAGGCACCACCCTACAAAGCAAAATTTAACTTAATTTAATTTTTAAAAATCAAGGGGAACGGCTGAAAATGAGGAAATGAATACTAATATCTGCAATTAAAAATTCACTCAGTTGTCTTAAAGATAATGCAAGGATTGCTCAAATGGAAAGAATATGCTGCTAAGGTGACAATGCATAAAACGAACTCAGGTCCATCAGAAAGTTTCCAAATGCTCTGCCTCCATTCTTTTTTCTGGCGAATTCAAGCTAAGAATATTGCTAAGGCATAGTCCTAACTTAATCGTCCACTCTAGAAAAATTTGTCCTGGTAAGTTTCTGATGAAGCCAGAAAAAAAAAAAAAGGGTCTTGATATGAAACTATAGACAGAGGTATAAATTATTAGAATTATTTTCATATTAGAGTACTCCTGGTCACAACTTGTTTTTCCTAAGGAAAATTTTAAATCCCATTTGATGGCCAGGAACCGTGTTAGATGCTAGATTAGGTTACGACAGAGAGAGTACACAGTAACTCCTTATTCTTCTCCTCTTCCCCCTCCAAACCACTCCCATCCAGTCTGGGCAGGTTTGCGCCTCTGGCTGAATTAAGGGGCAGGAAGAGCAGGCAAAGCAATAAGCTTCTGTTCACAAAAGGTAGTGACTGCACAAAACCCTGAGGAGGATGATCCAGGATTGCTTCCAAGATGCCATGTTGACCGGCAGGACAGATGGAGCAACATAGATTTATGGATTATTTATGCTGCTTCACCCACAATAACTGGAGAAATAACCACATACACCACGTCCAAGAAGCTGCTGAGTTTCCAAGATCAATGCAACGTCTCCTTTTAGCCATAATTTGAATGCTTTCCCATGCAATCTACATCACCAACTTCAAGATAAAACTTCCCGAAGTCCATTCAAGGCTCTCCTTTCTTTTTCCTTTCCTTCCTTCCTTCCTTCCTTCCTCCTTCCTTCCTTCTTTCTTTTCTTTTCTTTTCTTTCCTTTTTTGAGATGCACCTGCAGCACATGGAAGTCCCCAGTCAAGGGGTCCAATCAGAGCTGCAGCTGCCAGCCTACACCACAACCACAGCAATGTGGGATCTGAGCCGAATTTGTGACCTATACCACAGCTGATGGCAACACCAGATCCCTGACCCAATGATCAAGGCCAGGGATTGAAACTGAATCCTCACAGATACTAGTCAGATTCATTTCTGCTGTGCCACAATGGAACTGCAAGGGCTCCCCTTTCTCTAGGGTCACAAGCAAGTGAACACTATATAGTATTTCCCCTTTTTATCACCCCATCTCTCCAAGCATCTTATTGAATGCTATTGTTGATCTGGTCATGTTTGCCTGAGTTCACTCCCTTTATCTTATTTTTTACCTTCTTAACAAAAGCATATATGAAATATTTCCAAATAAGCATAGCCACATATAGAAGCCCTTGAAAAATACATTTCCCCTACTTATTACTTAACCAAACAACTTAATACCGCATACATCCAATTTAAGACACCATCCATTATAAGATGCACCATAACATATACATAATGTATTAAGAACAGTCATGCTCAACGCATGTATTAGTCACACGGACTCTTGTTATCTTGAAATTTGGGGTTTGCTTATTTCTTCTGCTTTGAGTGCACTGTTTAGTGTGCAGTAAAGCAGCCATAGTGTAAATCTTTCTGAAAGCACTTCGAATAGCAATTAAATTCAACATTTGTACTACTAAGAGTGAGCATGACCCAAGTGGAGGTTTAGTCACTGTGAAAAGCTGTGAACAAGCTCACACGTGTGTAGATGACTAAATTCTGACGGCTGACTGGCAGGCAATGTTTGTGAGACAACACTGCTTATGAAAATACTTGATTTCAGAGAGGTTAGATGGAAAAAAATGTACATTTTTAGAATCATTACAATATGAACAATAAATTTCTGTCCTGATCAGTACTACCCATCACTCCTTCGTCTGTTATTTGTGTCTTTCTAAATGCCTGGGGTAGCTATGAAAAGGAGTCCACGTTTGCCTTTCCCTTGTCTTCTGATAGTATGTGAATTTAGAGTTCTCCCCTTTAGCGGTGATAATTTAAAACAAGGAGTAAAATGTGTGTAGAAGACAGTCAGGAGGCATATCCCCCAAAATATAAATAGTTATCTGTGGGTGGTTATCTATGAGTGGTGTGAAATGGGTGATTTTTATAGTCTTTTGGTTTATTGTATTTTATAATTTTCTGTAAAAAACTAATACTACGTGTGTAATTTTTAAGTGTTTAAAAAGAGATAAACCTGGTACACAAATTTTTTGGCCACGTCTGCAGCATATGGAAGTTCCCAGGCCAGGGACTGAACCCAAGCCACAGCAGTGAC
This sequence comes from Catagonus wagneri, assembly GCA_004024745.2. Classification (NCBI taxonomy): domain Eukaryota; kingdom Metazoa; phylum Chordata; class Mammalia; order Artiodactyla; family Tayassuidae; genus Catagonus; species Catagonus wagneri. Next base: position 6,494,316 of record PVHT021183648.1, read on the forward strand.
AATGCCAAGTCCTTAAATGGTAGACCTCCAGGGAACTCCTGTACATAATTTTTTTAAATCTCTCTCTCTTTTTTTTTTTTTTTGTCTTTTTAAGGCCCCACCTGCGGCATTTCAATATCTTTTTGACAAAAGACAAAGGTAAACAAAGTCAAAATCAAATGATAACCGGGAAAAAAATATATACAACACATAACAACCGATATCCAACTTAACACAACAGACAATTCACACATGAGGAAATCCAACTGGCCAATGAACATATGAAAAGACGGCCATCCTCACTTGTAGGTAAGGAAATACAAATGAAAGCAATAAGGAGATGTCTTTTTTCCTCTGCCTCAGACTGACAAAAAACGTTTAACATTTTAAAATTAGAAACCTATAGCAGTCTTTGCTAACAAGGACTCTCACACTTTGTTATCATTAAAGAATTGTTACACTTCTTTGGAAAGCAAGCTGGCAACAGCCACTGAAAATTCAAATACACATAACCTTTGACCCAGAAACCCCATTTCTAGGAATAGGTCCTATGAGGGTATGGGGAAAAACACTAGTTCATAGTGATATATTTAAAAGAATATTCACTGCAGCATTATTCCTAAAAGTAAACACCTGAACTTCCTGATTATCCAGCCAATGGAGATTAAATAAATTTTGGTATATCTATACTCTAGATTACTGTGAAGCTATTAAAAAGAATGATTAGCCATTCTGATCTGGAGGGATAGCTATAGCAAATTGCTATGTGAGAGAAACAGCATAAGACTGTATACAGTGTGATCCCAATTTTAAAAAGCCAAAGCAATATATATGTGCATTAACTTGGGAAAGATGCCCAAAGGTATACAATAGGTCCTTATCCTTAGTTATCTTAGAGGCACAGAGGGAGAAAGACAAAAATGATGAGAAGGATATTTAATTTTTTCCCCTTCTTTCTTCATACTGTTTTACTCGTTATAGAGAACATATGCGAATTCTCTATTTTTGGAGATGGAATTTAATGGGAGATTTTTAAAACAGAAGAATATGCGCCATGCATTCTTCTCTCCCTGGAACAACAGACTCAAGGTCAGGTCTCCTTCCGGGTGAGAAAATTAATCCATCCTCTGCTGAGACCATCGCAGCCAATACGTCTCCTCACGTAGCTGGGTTCTCTGGTTGATCTTTTGATGTAGGAACATTTTTATACTTTTATTTACTGAAAAAAGTTCTAGTGCAGTCACTCCATCATGAGGCTAACTAGACATAGCATCTCCATCTAAATCATGCCACGCCCTTACAGACCTCCCCCAGTTTCAGGAAGGCTGTTTTGTGGCACCGTGAGAAGTTGTCAATCCCTGGCAAAAAAAAGAAAAAAAAATGGGGTTGTTCCCAAAAGTGAACATGGCACAAAGATTTGAGAGCCATTCGAAAAGGATCTTTTTTGGTTCCTCCCATTCCAGCCCCATTCTCCTTGCTGACGTTAGCTGCCACTGTAGTTCAGTTGGATCAAACAGCTGTAAATTGATAAGGATTTAAAGTGTCACCCGTGCTTGCCTGCTGTGTTTCCCCATAGCTCCTCTGAAAATGCCAGCAGCCGCCATATGCCCATTAGTGAGCGAGGCCCCAACAGCTGTTGTAAACATCCAGCTGAACTTGGCATCAAGAACGAAATTAAGAGATAATCAATCAAGAGAAACTTGAATTGCAGACTGCCCAATCTTTATGTGAAAAAAAAAAAAATATATATATATATATATATATACAGGGAGTTCCTTGGTGGCACAGCAGGTTAAGGATCCAGCATTGTCACCGCTATGGATCGGGTCAATGCTGTGGTGCGTATTCAGTCCCTGGCCTGGGAACTTCTGCATGACTTGGTGCAGAGAAAAAAAAAAAAAAAAAAAATGGGCCTAACAGTGATCAAACCTCTCTCAAAACCATGGAATCCTGGGAAGTGGGAACAAAAAATCACTTTCTCTGCTTTTCAGTAGTGACCAAGTCAAGTGGCCCGAGGCATTCCTACGGCCAACCAGGAAGCGGACCATTGCCAGAATTCTAGCTGATAAAATCATCACCAGACCCTGCACTGTGGTTCCTATGCCTTTCATCTGGGACAGAGACAGAGAAAAGAAAAGGCACAGACCTTCCCTGGTCTGGGAATGGTCAGATGCTAAAATAGGGGCCTCTGATGGGCCACCAGGCCCCTGCTGGGAGGCAAAGATCCTCTAAACATTTATCTTCTATGCCTGATAGTTTGGGAAGATCCTTGAGCCCATACTTCTCCCTAGGCTTCAGCAGTGCATATAAAATCGCGGCTTATACCAACCCTCTCCTCTAGGCAGTATATACAGAGGCAGGAACAAGAGTTTGGAGTCAGCTCAGGTGTCAGCCAGCCTTCAGGAAGGACCCTCTGCGCCCCTTTCCACTCCACATGTTCTGAACTCATCCCAGGCAAGAAAGTTGGAATATCCCAGAGAACAGCAAGGGCCTAGAACTGATGGCTACTGGGTTCACATAGAGAACGGGTGGTTGTGGTTTGCTTCCTTAGCCAACAGCCCCTGGTTTTTGTCTGGGGACCCACCTCTCCTTCATTTAATCAAAGCATTGCACTCCGGCAAATATAAAATCCAACAGCACACAGAAGATGAAATGGGACTTTTTGCTGGGACTTCTGGAAACGTGACCCGATGTCTTTTCCCCTGAGATTTGACGGTGAAAGGAAGTGAGGTCTGGAGCTGTGCGGCCATTATGTCCATGAAGGGAGAATTGCTGAGCATGGGGCCCCACGAGGTGAGCAGAGCCAGGATGCACCCAGAGAGGAAGAAGGCATGCTGACAGCAGTGTGACAACAAGATGCCCCTGAAGCCTGGGACTATTGCATTGGTGATAAATTCCCTTTTTGCTTAAGTCACTTGGGATATGGTTGTCTTTGTCTCTTGCAGCAGAAGAATCCTGGCTCCTAAGACAGGAGGCGGCAAAAAGTCCAGGTCAGTATAAGGACAGCCTCATGTTCTCTTTGTTCCATTTTACGTTTTGTGCATCGGGCTTAAATATTCACACACCTGGGCGAGGTGTGACATTCTTACCTGGGGACTCCTTCCAGTCTGGTTGGTCCTGCTATAGGAGACATTTACTTTCTTGAACAAGAAATCCTGCTGGGAAGTCAAAAGTGTTGTTTCCTGGCACTTTAATTTTAGTCATTAATAGTAATTGCAACACCTCTCTCAATATTCAGAGATCATTCTGTTGATTCAACATCAGCAGGAGGTTTGCTCTCCCCAGTTGTGGAGCATTTTGCTATGAGTCATCCATGGTCTCCTCTGGCCCCATGGTGACAGTGATGCGCTCTTGCACAATGGCTTATCCAAATCCTCCCCTGTCCTCCTGTGTGGCTTAATTAAATTGGCCACTCTACACTAGCCACGTTTAAAAGATAGGGTTTCAAGGGTTATAAACCAAAAAAGAAAATACAAAAAAGTACCACTCTATCCTCTCATTACAAGTCCCAGGGCAGGATATTCTTCCAAACTGGCGTTCCTCGCTCAGGATAAATGAGGCATAAAGCTGTTAATGACAACGCTCAATTTATGACTTGGCTATTGTCAGTCCTCTCTCTCTCTCTTTTTTTTTTTTCACTTGCCTGTCTGCCTTTTTACGGAGGAGGAAGTTATAAACATCAGGTTGGGTCTTAAAGTAGCATCCAACCAAACAAGCTGGGCACCAAGCACTCAAGCGACCAGGGCTCACAGATACTCTCACCCCATCCTACCAGCTAAGAGTTGGACAGCTTTCTGGTCTCTCCACGACCACGATATCAGAATGGGGGCTGGCCTTTCACTGGCTGGTTTCTTCTTAAGATCCAGTCAGAGGATTTGAGAACTAACTGTGATTGGCTGCACTAGTTTATGGTACTGGGTCCTTGTACCTTTGAGAAGAGAACTTTTGGAGGAGTGGGAACTCAGGAAGTAGGACAAATGAACTGCTGAATGAGTCGCCATTAATGCCAAAATCAGATCCATGGACACTCAACCTGGTGGAGGTGTCTTTTCTTTCACCTTTCTCCAAGGGCAGAAGTCTAACAACAATATCCTGTGGGGAATTACAGGGCTAACATCTCTAAACCCTCCCAAATTGATACTTGTGTTCCTTTCTCCTGATTTCTCAAGGTGAGACAATCACAGGCACAGCATGATGGAGGGGAGGACGCACGATGGGACAATGGAAAGATACCTGCTTCTTCCCACCTGGTTCCAGTGCATCCTATCAGCCCGAACTCCCGGAGAATGTGCTCTGATGAGTCCAGCTCACCTCTTCCCTGGGAGGAGATGGAGCCCCTGATGGCTGGCAGCTGAACTTATTACACTCCAGGTCATCGCATCAAAAAAAAAAATGAATCCAACTAATGACATAAAGGAAAATAATCAAAGAAACCAAGAAATTAGAGCCAGTGAGCATTGATGCACTAGAGAACTAAAACAGATTCCTTTCCAAAATCAGGACACATGGTATCGGAAAAACATATCTTATTGTAAAAAAATAATGATAACAATAAAAGTTGAGGGTATAGAACTAAGACATTCTCTTCAACTCTACAATCAGTTCAAGGACTCTGGCTCCATTTCTTTTTCTTTTTTCTTTTTTAGGGCTGCACCTGAGGCATATGGGTCAAATTGGAGATACAGCTCCAGCCTACACCACAGCCACAGCAACGCAAGATCTGAGCTGCATCTTCGACCTACATCACAGTTCACAGCAATGCTGGGTCCTTAACCCACTGAGGCCAAGGATCAAACCCGCAACCTCATGGATCCCAGTTGGGTTTGTTACCACTGAACCATGATGGGAACTCCTGGCTCTATTTCTTAATGATGTCCATTAACGTGTGTGTGTGCGTGTGTGTGACACATACCAAATCAGCAGTACAAGCAAACAGGCCAAGGTGGAAATTGAGAATTCTGAGATCAGTTTGAGATAAGACAATCTGTCATTTTTTTTAATTTAAAAAAATAATAATTAAATTAACAAAACACAGAAAAATTATAAAAACTTATTTTTAAAACTGTAACAATTTTTTCTTATTTTTATTTTTTATTAAACTCTCTTATTTTATTATTTCTTTTTATTTCTTATTTTTTATTAAACTCATTTATTTACAGTGTTATGTCAATTTCTGCTATACAGCATAGTGATCCAGTCATATATATATATATACACATTCTTTTTCTCATATTATCTTCCATCATGTTCTATCCCAAGAGACTGGATATAGTTCCCCGTGCTGTACAATAGGACCTCATTGCTTATTCATTCTAAATGTAAAAGTTTGCATCCGCTAACCCCAAACTCCTCGTCCATCCCAGTCTCTCCTCCTTCCCCCTTGGCAACCACAAGTCTTTTCTAGGTCTTTGAGTCTGTTTCTGTTTTGCAGATAGATTCATTTGTGCTATATTTTAGATTCTACATATAAGTAAGTATTTGTCAGAGTTGCCGTCGTGGCTCAGTGGTTAACGAATCCAACTAGGAACCATGAGGTTGCGGGTTCGATCCCTGGCCTCGCTCAGTGGGTTAAGGATCCGGTGTTGCCATGAGCTGTGGTGAAGGTTGCAGACGCGGCTCGTATCCCGCATTGCTGTGGCTGTGGCAAAGGCCGGTGGCTACAGCTCCTGTTAGACCCCTAGCCTGGGAACCTCCATATGCCAGGGGTGCAGCACCAGATAAGGCATAAAAACAAAACAAAACAAAAAAGTATTTGTCTTTCTCATTCTGACTGCTTCACTTAGTATGAGAATTTCTAGTTGCATCCATGTTGCTACAAATGACACTGTTTTGTTCTTTCTCATGCCTAATATTCCACTGTATACATGAACCACAACTTCTGTATCCATTCATCAGTTGATGGACATTTAGGTTGTTTCCATGTCTTGTCTATTGTGAACAGTGCTGCTATCAACATAGGGGTGCATGTATCTTTTCAAATTGTAGTTTTGACCAGGTATACGCCCAGGAGTGTAATTGCTGGGTCATATGGTAGTTCTATATTTAGTTTTCTAAGGAACCCCCATATTCTAAAACCATAACATTTTAAGCAAGAACATATATTCTGGGTTATACAATATGGAATTTGTTACGTGCTTCATCATATTCTTTTTTAAGATTGATGTAATATATATCCAAAATATGGGTACTACTCTCCCCATTTTTGCTGAAGGGGAAATAGTGATAAGAAGTTGCATGGTCGATTCAAATCCAGGCCTTTCTGACTTCAAATTTTATGATCAGTTATACAGTGCTGCCTCTTTTCAAAAGATTTCAATCTGCTTGAAAAAAAAAAAAAAACCAGTCCTATTACTCATGGTCTCTTGAAGAAGGAAGGCATCTTCCCCTCCCTGGGGCTCCCCAGAAGAACGTCACCAACCATCAATAAGATGGCACTGAGGCAATGCTCTCCGCCACACCTTCTGTCGGCCACACCTGCTGCAGCTGGAGGAATCTTGTTCCTTCCCTCACCTTAAATATACTCCAGCTTAACCATCCTCTTGTGGTCCCTGCATTCCTCCACGACTTCCTGACAAGCCAGCCTTTTTCATGCTACTTACCTCTTCTCCAAAGCATCCTTTTTACCCTCTAAGAACAATCCACCTTGTTCCTGCTGTGGCTTGGTCTTTCTTATCTTGGGTTTCCTGACCTGATTCCCTATCCTCAGGTTGGTTTGACAAGGAAACAGCAATTCCAACCCAAATTAGCTGCCCCCAGTCCCCATCAAGTCTTCACATTCATCAGCAAAACCCACCTGGCCTCCCCTGACCTTTCCAAGCTGCATACTGGCTCAGTCTGGGAGCTTGGGTAAAGTCATAATTCAACCAGTTTCCTCTCTCCCTCCAGCATCCAAAGATGTTTTAGAATGTTTTCATAAAACGAATGAGAAGTTACAGCCTTCTGATTAAAGCCGAATACATTTTTTAAGAACTCTGAGAACATTTGAATTAAAACAATAATGAAATGTAAAATAAAAACAGTGAAGATGGGTAATAAAATCAATAGCTATTCTCCTAACATCTAGAAGTAAACAGTAATGAAAAAATAAGATAGAATTAGATCACACCAGAGGCAGTAAGTAATTCATTAAGAGGAAGAGAAGAGACACATTTCAAATAGAAGTAATGACAAGTAATAAGGTCTTAGATTGTTTGATAATCCAGTTAATGAGGAGAAGTGAATCATAGGACTACTCTGAGAAAAGATGTAAATTTCTTGCTGATTTGACAGAAAATCCTGCCATAGAAGAAGAAAACATAAGATTTATAATATACCTGGAAAATGAGGACACGGATGTCATCAATTCAAGACTACTTAAGACAGAAATTCACAAGAAAATCTCAAATGTCCTGAAATCTTATAGTTCCTCTATGAAAGAAGCACAATAGCGATTTGTCTACATTTGGTAATTCTAAACATTTTCTTGGCATTACCAATCACAAGTGGTGAAGCTGGGGAAACAAATTTCTAAGCTCCCAGTAATAAAAATATTTTAGCAACTGTGCTAGATAAAGGCTAATTTATTCTTTCTATAAAAAAATGTCACAAAACTGCTGTCAGATAAAACCACAAAGAGTATGTAGCTAAAATAACTTTTTAAATAATGTTATAAGTGTGTTCAGTAGCTAATAAAAATAATATTGTCATGATTTCTGTTCTCACTTGAAATAAATACTCCCTTTTCATACTCAACTTGGCGTTCTTTTACTTTAAGAGAGCCCCAAAAATTGTCAAAATTTCAGCCCTACAGACCCTGGATCCATCCCCCCAATGAGATCTTGGATTTTTCCCTCCCTCCCTCCTCACCGTCACTCACGGCTGACCTTCATCCAAATGCACAAGACAGTGGCCAGGACAGAACCAGAGCAGGATGAATGGAAATTCTACCAGCTGTGTTCTACATAGAAGTCAGACAGATCCATTCACTAACAAGTATAAAGCCCGTGAAAATGCAGAGGATTGTCAAGATTCCAGGGACTGTTGTTTACACCAAACCACCTAAGAACTCCACACAGATGTAACAGCTACATGGGGGCAGGTGATTTTTTAAATTTTCAAAAGTAAATATTTCAGGAGTTTCCTTTGTGGCGCAGTGGAAACCAATCTGACAAGCAACCATGAGGTTGTGGGTTCAATCCCTGGCCTCGCTCAGTAGGTTAAGGCTCTGGCATTGCCATGAGCTGTGGCGTAGGTCACATGCATGGCTGGGGTCCTGCGTTGCTGGCAGCTGTAGCTCTGATTCGACCCCTGGCCTGGGAACCTTCATAGGCCCCAGGTGCGGCTCTAAAAAAGCAAAAAATAAAAAAATTTTAAAAAGTAAATATTTCACTGGCATAAGTTAGCAGAATAAACACAGAGCTTTCCTTCCCTGCCTGATGAAAACACAAGTGACTGACTAGCTTTACACATTCGAGGAAGGCCTGGTGATCTTTTCACTCTAATTTGAAGGAGGTTATTTATTTGGACTGTTATTTATTTCTCCTTTCTAAGAAAAAGCTCTTTGTGTCTTGAATAAGCATCTGTTGATACTTTAGACAAACTGAAACAAACTAAAACTGTTTCACTATGGAAAGTTATCCTTGACTATTTAGTCAACCCCTTCTATCCTTTAATTTCATTATTTCCTTGATTCTTATTTGCCTGTGGTTAGGTCTTGGGGATTGTCTGCTTTATTTTATTAAAATAAAAATGCGAAGCTTTACCAAAAGATGTCATTTTATAGTTGTTTCATTGGTTGAGAGGCTCCCAGTGGGGACAGGCACTCTACCGGGGGCTGGGAAACACAAAGATGAAAATTAAGGACACTTTCTGCAAACATGTGTCAAGGTGATAAATGTCACTCTGGTGATAAGATCAAAATATTGAGAGAACAGAGAGGAAGGAGCAATTAATCCTGCCTGGGCCAGAGGGGGGAAAGAGAAGTGGACTCAAAGTAAGGTCCGTGGGCGTTCCTGTTGTGGCTAAGTGGTAATGAACCCAACTAGTATCCATGAGGACACGGGTTCGGTTCCTGGCCCTGCTCAGTGGGTTAAGAATCCGGAGTTGCCATGAGCTATGGTGTAGGTCGAAAACGTGGCTCAGATCTGGCGTTGCTGTGGCTGTGGTGTAGACCGCCAGCTGCAGCTCCAATTCAACCCCTAGCCTGGGAACTTCCATATGCTGCAGGTGCAGCCCTAAGCAAAAAAAAAAGGAAAAGAAAAAACAAACACAAAACAAAGTGGGGTCTGTGGCTTTCGGAGCTTCAGGAAACAGTCTCTGGGTATCGGCTGGGACGGTGAGGAGCTGTGGGGCAGGGCTCCGGTGCTCCCATTATTGCTTCAACCCAAGTAGGTCTCCTTCACTGGGATTCTGCATTGGAAGTCTGCATTTGGTTTCTTTGACAAAATGCTTCTCTTTTGAAAACTATTTTTTTGAAACTACTAAAACAAGCTGCCCTTTGATCTGAGCTCTGAAGGTCAGAGAACTTATCCAAGAAAAGATCAAATCCAGTGGTTTCAGGTCCCTCCAGATGTTAATCTTCTCCAGCCTACAGAGTCAACCCTAATCCTCAGCTCCAGCTTCTTCTTCTCCAGCCTATCCTCTGTTCTCTCTTACTTTACTTTTGGCCGTATCCCAGGCATGTGGAAGTTCCAGGGCCAGAGATGAGCCACAGCAGTGACAACACCGAATCCTTACCCACCAGGCCACTAGGGAACACCCTCTTCTCTATTCTCTACTCTGCATCTTAGAACCACTGATGGCTTCCCATTCACTACTGAAGTCTGCTCTCCCTGACATGGCCTAAGAAATCCTCCCTAACCAGGCTCCAAATGCCTTGCATTGTCCATTTTTCTCCATTCACCCGAAGATATTGTTGGAGGCAGTTCTCCATGGGTCTGTCACATTTCTGCACTTCTCACAAAGCAGGCACTCACAAAATCTGTCCCAGAGTATCTTTCTAAGGATATTTGGAGAGCAAGCAGCTTTGGAAAATAGAGATAGGACTCTCCCCAGCATGGAGGCAAAGCTTGTCTGGTTTGCAGTAAAGACAATGTCTTCCTCTAGGACAACTCTGGGGCAGGTTGGTTTACCAGCCATTATAAAAGATTGAGGTTTCCTAAGCTTGGGGTTCCTCCCTGTGACACACACCCACAGCATCCCTCTGGGCCCGCACGGTGGAAACTGCAAAGCTGCCACACGTCCAGAAGGAAAGCGAGTTGGGCTCTTGCTAAGGACACCGAACGATGACCACAGCGTGCCGTGGACCGGTCTTCACGCAAACCTGCTAAGCTCACTCCTGCCTGTGTGTTTGGATTTGCAGTTCCTGCTTCCCAGAAATGTGCTGCTTCTCCTTATTTCTTCACCTGGAAGATTCCAACTCTTTTTCAACACCCAGCCCAACTATTACTTTTTTTGTTGATGCTTCCTCTGACCATCCTTCACCCAGAAAAAAATCTGTCCCTTCCTTATGCTTCCATAGCACTCTGTATGCAGTTCTATCAAGGTGATGAACACACAACCTCATATGAGCTCATGACTTTGATGTCTTCCACAAACCAAGATCTCTCGAGGAGAGAAGGTAGAGATGGGCCCATGATTTTTTTTTAATCTTTATGCAAATCTAATATTATTTTGATTAAACTATTACTGAGGACTCCTTAAGATTTAAAATAAAAACAAAATCCTTCACACACCTACAAAACCCACACAGCCTGGCTCTCCTGCAGCCTCAGTTTGCACCACACTCCCTGCTACCCTCTGCCTTCAAACCCCCCATCTTTGCCTCTGCTTGAAATCCACTCATTTCCCACTCCCTGCCTCATCTCATTAACCCCTCCTCATCCTGCAGATCTGAGCAGAAGTATTGCTTCCTCAGGGATGTCTTCCTGCCACCAGCCCCAGCCCAGGTCAAATTCCCTCCCCATTATAAGGTCTCAGGGCACTGTGCACTTGCCCTTCACAGCACTCAGCACAGCTGGTATTTTACAGTTATTTGTATGACTGTTTCACTATGTTTCGCCCATACTTGACCTGGAGATGTGAGTTCATGAGGGCAGGAATCTTACCTATTTTTGCCCATCATTGGATCTCTAGTACTTTAGCATTTGTCTTCACATCATAGGACTCAGTAAATATAAGGCGAATGAGTACATGAATGAATGAATATAATGAGAGATACTCGACATATGTGTGGTGGATTGAAGAATTCTAAGTAGAGGGGACAACAGTAAAGAAAAAAAGGTACATGATCGGCATCACCAACTTTATGACTAACATGGGAGAGCATGGGAGGCAAACCAAACTTTTCATAAATCTTTCAGTGTTTCTCATCTCAGTTTAGAATCTGAATTCTGAATCATCAACTCAGTTGACACTAGATTTCCAGGAAAGTTTAAGGATATAATCTCATTATTTTGCAACCTTTGTCTCTAGGTGTAATTTACACCCAATTCTTTAAACAGAAAGAGGACCTTCACGGCCTGTTACTCATCATTATCTAGCATTTATTTACTGATTTTAAGTCTTTTTTTTTTTTTTTTTGGTCTTTTTAGGGCTGTACCCCCAGCATATGGAGGTTCCCAGGCTAGGGGTCGAATCGGAGCCGTAGCCACTAGCCTACACCACAGCCTCAGCAATGCCAGATCCAAGCGCCATCTGTGACCTACATCACAGCTCACGACAATGACAGATCCTTAACCCACTGAGCGAGGCCAGGGATCGAACTTGTGTCCTAATGTATGCCAGTCAGATTCATTTCCACTGAGTCATAATGGGAACTCCTTATTTGCTGATTTACCATTTATAAACATTTTTCCTTATGCTGTTATATTTATTTTTAATTTTTTATTGTACTTGACTTACAATGTTCTGTCAATCTCTGCTATATTGCGCTGTTATATTTAACAGTGAACATCCCAGATAATCAAGCTTAAAATTGTAGGATCTGACTCTGATATCTTTGCAGAAGGACTTTTGGATATATTTATGGAATGAGAAGATAACAGATAAGGCAGAAAAGACTCATCCAAAAGGCAAGAAAAGTGGATAGCAGAGGCACAGGGGTGGAGACCAGAAGAGGAAGAATTCAAAGAGCTGGTAATGAGAGGAAAGACATACCTACGAGTCATGCAGGGATGGCTCAGGCAGTGGACTGAAATTCTGCGTCTTCTCAAAAGCCTTGGGTGGAAATTCTAACTCCCAAAGTGAGTGTATCAGGAAGTGGTGTCTTTGGATGATAATTAGGTCACGAGGGTGGACCCCCACAAAGGAGATGAGTGCCATTATAAAAGGGACCCCAGAGAGCTCCCTTTCCCTCTTTCCACTCTCTGAGAATACAACGAGAAGTCAGCCATCGGGAACCCAGAATCAGGTTCTCACCAGAACCCAACCAAGCTGGCTGGCCCCCTGACCTTGGACTTTTAGTCTCCAAAACTGTGAGAAATAAATGTGCAGTGTGCGGTGCGTTGTTACAGCAGCCTGAACTGAGACAGCCCAGAAAGCAGGAAAAAGAGGGCGGTGACCTGTGAGCTGTAGGGAGCAGAGACACTGAACAGGGTGGGATGAGAAATGAGTGGGCGTCTTTAGTGGGGGCAAGTCCCTGGGGCGGGAAAGACACGAGTCTACAGGGAGCCTCTGGGGACATGGTCTTGTCAACAGGTATGTGTAGGTGTGCATGTCATTAAAAGATCTCTTCTATGGGTAGATGGGTGTTGGAAGGTTTAGCCTAGAGTTGTAAGATGGAGATAAGGTCATAGGTCACAGAAAATGGGATTTCGTTATCATTGTCTGTCTCCGGGATCACATCAGTATCTGGGGTTGGGATAGCTGGGAAAATGAGCACCCTGGGTGTGGGCGTGGGGGAGGGACCGGGGCAGATGATATATCAGGATCTGAACAGGCTGGAAAGCTACAAAGTAGACTATAAACGCCCTACTCATTTTAAAGGGTGTCACCTTCCCCCGATGCTTGCACTACCTCTGAGCCATTTGTGGGCAACCTGAGCAGACCCCAGAGCCCAGAACTGGCAGCAGAGGCCCACCCAGTCCTGACCAGCACCTAGGAGTCTGCGTGGGTGGCTGGTAGGCAATCCGACCTGGCTGGTGGAGGGCCTCCTGGAGGGCCGGCCTGGCGAACAGCACAACCCATCCATCCCGTGCCCTGTGACAAAAACCTGGATGTTATCCTTGACTTTCACTTTCCTCCCCACATCGAACTGACCCTCTGCTCTAACAGCTTTCAAACCCGCCCCACTCTCAACTGTCCGCACAACCACTAACACATTTCAGGAGACCGTCACTGAAATGTATTTGAACTTCCTCCCATCCTCTACCTGGTTCCTTTCCCATCTGATTTTTGTCCCTCCTCTGACTTTTTTAATGTTTTGCTTTTTTAGGGCCATACCTGCAGCATATGGAATCAGAGCCACAGCTGCCAGCCTACATCACAGCCACAGCAATGCCAGATCCTTAACCCATTAAGTGAGGCCAGGGATTGAACCCATGTCCTCATGGATGCTAGTCAGGTTCTTAACCTGCTGAGCCACAACAGGAGCTCCCCCTCCTCTGATTATCACTCTTCCTTAGTTCCCTTTGCCCCTAAGGATAAAGTCCAAAGTTCCTAATACTGTCTTCAATACCCTTGGCGAGCTGGGCTCCCATCCCACGTCCAGCTTTAGGACGGGGCTTTGTACTTGGCTTTGGCAACCATTCTGAACTATTCCAGTCCATATTTGGCCCTTGCTCTTTTTCACTCCTGAACTTGGAAATTGTTTCTTGCTTTCCCTGGAAAGCCACTTTAACTTCACCTCCACTCAGGTCCTGATTTCACCTGGTTAATTCCTACTTTGGACATCTCAGCTGTGACACTGCCACTTCACCAAATCTCCCCAACTCTTTCTGGTTATGGGGCCCTTGCTAGGTGCTCCCATAGCCACTTGTGTTTGCCCGAATCAGAGCATAGAATCCTCTGTGTTGGAGATTTGTTTTGTGTTTTTTTTTTTTTAACTTATCTGTATCTCTATCTAGATCAGAGGCTCTCTCCCCCAGCTGCACGTTAGAATCATCTGGGGACTTTACAAAAAAAAAAAAGACAAATGCCAATTAAACAAGAAGCTCTTAAGGAGGGTCTGGACATGGGTGTTTCGTAAGGTTCCACCAAATAATTCTAGGGAGTAGAAAGCATTAGATGCACACTGTTAGGAAGACCACTGTCCCTTGAGCTCAGAGAACAGGCCAGATTGCTCTCTGCTCCCAAGCACCCAGCTCAGACGACAGGCCTCAGAGTTTGTCACCAGACAAATCTCTGATCGCTCTGCTTTGGTCCACAGGGTGAAAGCACCGCAGAGAAGGCATGGAGGAGACACGGGTCCTGGAGGAGAAACTTCCCCTGGGGAGGACCAGAGATTCCCCCCTTCCCCCACCCCAAGTGAGCCTGATTGGAAATCAGTCTGTTCCGTCTCTTTGCCCTGGTGCAAAGTCACACAGCTGGAGTTGCTGGGAAGGCTACCGGGGCTGTAACACTCACATGAAAGTCTATCCTATCAGAAAGGCTTTGAGGCCAAAGAGCAACTTATCTCTCTGCATGGAGGGGTTTGTCAGTTTGGAAGGGTAAATTTTCTTTTCTTTTCCTTTTTTGTCTTTTTAGGGCCATACCCATGGCATATGGAGGTTCCCAGGCTAAGGGCCGAATCGGGGCTGCAGCTCCTGGCCCATACCACAGCCACAGCAATGCCAGATCCAAGCCATCTGCAACCTATACCGCAGCTCACGGCAATGCCAGATCCTTAACCCGCCGGTTGAGGGCCAGGGATCGAACCCGAGTCCTCATGGATACCGGTCAGGTTCTTATCCACTGAGCCACAATGGGAGCTCCAAAGAAGGATAAATCTTCTCAGAGCTCTCTTGATGGCCTTACCTCTGCAGAACCGGTACACAGATGGGCGAACTAAAGTGCCAAGAAGCTGTGAGCAGCCCTCACTTCCGTCCTCCCTAGAACAATGCAGAGCAGAAAAGAGGTGACTCGCCAAGCCATCAGCTTCATAGTGGGGGACACGGAACCCAACTTCCCTGCCTCCTAGGGCAGGGCTTGCCCACTGTGCCATCCTGCCAGCTGTGATGATGGAGATGTTACCGGAAGGGCAGGAATCTTCACAGGAAGATGGCAGAGGACCGGGGGAGGAGGAGGAATTTGCACCAGAGTGACTCTTGGCAAAATCAGGATCATCTTAGTTCCTATTAAGTGAGCAGAGGCACCTAGAGATCTTATCAGAGAACCTGGGGCCCTAGTTAATATGGGAAGACAGCTGTCTTGGCCAACACGGCACTAACTGGACTTCCTCACGCTACAGTTAGGACCCGGGGCTCCCAATTCTCTGCCCAGTGGGTGTGGCAGGGATCACGCTTGCTAGTAGATGCCCAGAGGGCAGGATGGCTTTGGCAACCACACGCCTGGGTTCAAATCCTGCCTGGCTATGGTGCCGACCAGCTCTAGACACTGAGCAAGCAATAAAGACCATAAATCTGGACTATTTACCACTCAACAATCTGTGTTTATTACTGTTGTTGGTGGTGTTATTTGCGTTCTTATAAGGAATTCACTTTGCAGCTGCACTGAAAACCCCTCACCCCTGAAATGCAACAACAACAACAACAGCAAAGCAATGGACAAATACCCCAGTGACCCAGGGAAACTGCAAGTGAAACCAAATGCACTGTCTTGCTGCGGTTTGTGGTGTTCAGCACTCTTGCTTCGCTGATTGTCTGGGAGGCGGTCAATGACCCTCTGCAGACCACCCTCCGCTTAGCAGTGGACCGGGTGGAGGGGGGGCTCCATGCAAAGCCTCACCCCTACCAGGTGGCCCCGGGCTTGGCCAGCCCAGGCTGTTGGTGTGGTCAGAGTGCCTGGGACCGCGGGCATCCACACTCACTTCCTGCCTGCCTGTCCCCACACGCAACAGCTCCTGCAAAAGGGGAACCCGGGGCCGTTCAGCAGCTGACACCAGTTGGGCTCCCGTTCCTGTGCGGCAAGGCCCTGAACATCCTCCTGCCGTTCCCCTTCGCAGCCAGCATGGAACAGACCGAGGGGGACGGGAGCCAGCACCCGGAACAACTGGGAAAAAGAGCCGGCGCGCCTTTAAGATGAAGGTGGTGGGCAGCCATCCATCCTCCCTAAACACAGACTTGCCTTGTTCTTCCATTTCTGGCTGAGTGATAAAAACGTTAAATGTCATTTCCTGTATCAGCGGTTAACCACTAGATGCTGGATCAGAGATTTACCAGAAGTGCTGAAGTTAAGGAAAAAAAAAAAAACCTGCTGTTTTTCAATAACCCTTTCTTGCACCCTGTGGGAACTATTTAACCTTTCCTGGGGGAGGGGGCATGTGCAGGGGTTGCTGGATTTGGCCTGAGCGATAAATTTCGGATTAGATTTGCCAAAGACTTCCTTGGGCTTCGTACGGGAAGTGAACCGAGGCTTGATTTCACCACCCTGCACCCTCCCCGGGAGGGTGGGGGGTGAGCCGGCTGTGCGGGGCAAGCGGGAGAAGACAGAAGTGAAAATCCTCCACGTGCCCCCTGGAAAGCCGAGGTCGTTTGGTTTTCCACCCCATGTTTTCATGGAGGACTGTGGCTCCAGCTCTTCTGTCTGCCCCGGCTTCCTGCGGCAGCATCCAGTGACAAGGAAGCAGCCTGGGAAGAGCAAGGCTCCCGGGAAACTCCCGCACGTACGTGATTGGCTGTGACCTCAGCGGGGGAGAGTCTAGCCTGACCTTGCGTCACGTCTTCCTGGATTTCTCCATCAGCTTCTCCATTCAGTGAATGCTGGGAGGCCTGGCTCGGTCCCACAAAGAGATGGCTGGGTGACTACGGCTTTGCTGCAAGCACCTCTATCTGCTGGGCGCTTTCTGCCCTGGGATGACCTCCACGGGGACAACACACAAAGCCACCCTGGGCTCTGCCCCGGGGCCCCCGTCCCACCCCACCCCCAGGGCTTAGCCCCCTCTACCCCAGTCTGGGCGGAGCAGACAAGAGCTACAAATGCGTTCCCAGCAAATGCTTTTCCTACCCAGGGCCGCCTAGAATGTTCCGTGCACACCTCAAGCCCTCCCAGCACTTCACAGATATCTGGGGTGACCAACAGTCCAGGTCTGCCTGGGACAAAAGGGAGACACAGGAGGCAGGACTTTCATTATGAAAACTAGGAAAGTCCCCAGCAAACCAGAAGGAGTTGGTCACCCTAAGAGACAAGCGTGTGACAGGCAAATAGATGTTCCCCTTCGAAGCTGAAGCTAGACATATAGAAAGCATCCAGCCGGGTCAAATCAAAGAGGGATGTCATCAGAGAATTCTACTCAACATTCTGTAATGACCCATGTGGGAAAAGAATCTGTAAAAGAATAGATACGTGTTCGTGTATAAGGGAGTCCCTTTGTTGTACAACAGAAATAACCACAACCTTGTAAATCAACTGCACTTCAATCAAACTTTAAAAAAATGAAGAAAAGGAGTTCCCGTCGTGGCTCAGTGGTTAATGAATCCGACTAGGAACCATGAGGTTGCGGGTTCGATCCTTGGCCTTGCTCAGTGGGTTAAGAATCCGGCGTTGCCGTGAGCTGTGGTGTAGGTTGCAGACGCGGCTCGGATCCCACGTTGCAGCTACAGCTCCTTTTAGACCACTAGCCTAGGAACCTCCATATGCCGCGGGTGCGGCTCTAGATAAGGCAAAGAGACAAGAAGAAGAAGAAAATAAAAAAAGAAAGAGGGATGTCACAGTGTACAAGATCCTCCGGGAAAATGACATCATCACAGCTCCCCCACCAACCCCAGAACACCCTAGAAGGCATGCTCTCCTAATTCAGCAGTTATCCGTGGAAATCTGAAATCAAAGGCAGAACTGGAAGGGAAAAGACTGCGGGGGAAAATGTATTCCACCAGCGTTCCTGTACATCTATGAAACTCACACTGATTTTCCTTCTAATAATCTCGGGTGACAGCCTCCCAGCCCCCCAGGTGCCCAAGACACAAAACTCAGAGCTCTGAGTGTCTCCTCCTCCCACCTCAGTCCCACCCTCTGCATTTTCGACGAGCCCTGATTTTCCTGCCTCCACTTCACCGCTGCTGCCTGAGTCCCTCACTAACACCGCCATCCCCCCAAACCTCGATTTCATCTGCTCCCTGACCTGTGCAAAGCTTCCTCTCCTTTTTAAAAATTAAATCCAACAAACATTTATTGGTCACCTAGATCAGAAGGATGCCATCAATGTCACTTATTTAGAGTTCATATGACTTTGGACATGTCTCATGGGCATATTTTAATTTTTTATTTTTCATTCATATTTATATTTTTAGTTTATGTATTTTTTATGAACCATTGATTTACAATATTGTGCCAATTTCTGCTGTACAGCAAAGTGACCCAGTTATACATATACCTTCAGAAAACTAAATATAAAACTACCATATGAGCCAGCAATGTCACTCCTGGGCATATATGTGGACAAAACTATAATTCAAAAAGATATGTGCACCCATGTTCACTGCAGCACTACTCACAGTAGCCAAGACATTGAAACAACCTAAATGTCCATCAACAGATGAATGGATTATAAAGATGTGATACATATATACAATGGAATACTACTGAGCCATAAAAAAGAATGAAATAATGCCATTTGCAGCAGCATGAATGCAAACAGAGATTTTCATACCGAGCAGCTTTTGGGTTTTTTTCTTCTCTTTCAGCTGCACCCATGGCATATGGAAGTTTCCAGGCCAGGGATTGAATCTGAGCCACCACAGAGACAATGCCAGATCTTTAACCTGTGGTGCCACAGCAGGAAGTCCTCACGGGGCATCTTTTTAAATAAGATCATCCACAATGACTGGGGGTTTTTTTGTTTGTTTGTTTAGGGCTGACCCACAGCATATGGAGATTCCCAGGCTAGGGGTCGAATCGGAGTTGTAGCCACTGGCCTGTGCCACAGCCACAGCAACACCAGATCTGAGCCACGTCTGCGACCTACACCACAGCTCATGGTAACGCCGGATCCTTAACCCACTGAGCGAGGCCAGGAACCAAACCTGCATCCTCACAGATTCATTAACCACTGAGCCGTGATGGGAGCTCCTTTTTTGTTTGTTTGTATGTTCGTTTGTTGGTTTTTAGGGCACAATGTCTTCTCAAAAAAATCTCTGACATTTCCAGGCAAAGCTGAGCAGTTCCTCCCAGCATCCTGGTTCATTCAGATCTGCCCTCTGCCCTCTTCACATTGCTGTGATGACTGGCTTACATTTCCATCTTGTCTACTAGCTATGAACCCTTGGTGTCTTATTTATCTCGTTTCCCCAGGGTCGATCCCAGACCTGGAGAGACAGCAATCATTAAACAAGTATAGAAACCGAGATGGTCAGGATAAGGAGGGAAAGTATCATGAGTGTTCGTATCCTTAGATGGATCTATAGCCATTTGAACGTATAAAATTCAAAGGCTATTGATTATGGTTAGATCAACCTGGGAGTGTCTGTTAGGAACCCAAAGCTCGCTCTCTCTCTACCCTCAGCCCCACCCTCACCAATGTTTTTATAAATATCCTGGATGAAGATATAAAAGGCACGTGAAACAGATTAGCAGCAAAACCAGTGCTGGGAGGTACCACTAATACAAAGGCTGTTAGAATTAATGTTGCAAAATCATCTCGGCTTACTATTCAATCAATAGGCTAAAACTAAGATAAAAACGCACACGAATGAGTGCAAATGCCACCCTCGTGGTGACACCAAACACCAGCCAATGAGGGAGATGTGGTTTAGCGGCCGATCATATGAAAAACTTCCAGGAATTCTCACAGGCTTTGGGCTAGAAGAGAACCCAGCAACCATCCAATTCAGAGGCTCTCCAGTTTCTTTCCCAGACAATAGGACATTGTTATCAGTGAGAATTTCACACAGAGGCCAAGGGAAGAAATGTGTCAAAGGCACTGCTCTGAGGAGTAGACAGGTCACTCGCCTCTCGAGCCCACCTTATGACCCCAAAGGCACCTCCCCGAGGCCCTGGGCTCTGCTGAGCACTGTCTGAAACAACCAATCTGGAGTTCCCATTGTGGCTCAGTGGTAATGAACCCGACTAGGATCCATGAGGTTGTTGGTTCGATCCCTGGCCTAAGTGGGTTATGGATCCGGCGTTGCCGTGAGCTGTGGTGAAGGTTGCAGACGCGGCTCGGATCCCACGTTCCTATGGCTGTGTCATATGCCAGCAGCTGTAGCTCCGATTTGACCCCTAGCCTGGGAACCTCCATACGCTGCCGTTGCGGCCCTATAAAGCAAAAAGAAACAACCGATCTGAGTCAATCCCTTTGTTCCACCAAGTCTACACAGCTAGATCCTTCAGAACTCCCTCAATCCCTCAGCCAGCTTTATTTTTTGTTTTGTTTTATTTTTTATCTACTGGTTAGTCTTTTTTTTTTTGACAAAAATTCCCAGGCCAAGGATCGAACCCATGCCAGGGCAGTGACAATGCAGGATCTTTAACCATTAGGCCACCAAGGATCTCCTTTATGTACTGATGTGTCCCTTCCTGGCACAGCATTATCCATTTGCTGCTCTCTCACTAGGACGATGATGTCTGTTTTGCTCACCAATGAATGGTGGGAGTAAACATTTGTTGGGAAAATGAATGAAAGAACTGGAGAAGAACCCAGGGTCTTTTTTTTTTTTTTTTTGGTCTTTTTATAGCTGCACCCATGGCATATGGAAGTTCCCAGGCTAGGGGTTGAATCAGAGCCGCAGCTGCAGCCTACACCACAACCACAGCAACACCGGATCTGAGCCACCTCTGTGACCTACACCACAGCTTGCAGCAATGCTGGATCCTTAACCCAGGAATCAAACCTGCCTCCTCACAGACATTATGTTAGGTTCTAACTTGCTGAGCCACAATGGGAACTCTGGAATCCAGGCTTCTTGACTCCTATCCCGGTACTGCTCTTCTGGCAGTGTTTCTGTCCCAAATAGCAACAACACAAGTCAAAGCTCCATTAGGCTAGAGTGGAAGGTTGTGGGCCTAAATAAGGATGGGGAGGCCTTACTGTACTCTTGATTGTTCAAGCCATATCTGCAGTCATGTACTGAGTTCTAGAAGTTCCACCAAAGAAAAGCAGGAAGAAAAGCCAGGATTACAAAGGAGAGATATAAATAACATTTGGAAGGTTAACTTTGTGCCAGATATATTACACAGTCATCTCATGTAATCATCACTTATGCTATAAGTTAATTATTCTATTCCTTTTAGACTTGAGGAAACTAAGTCTCAGAGAGTTTAAGTAATTTCTCCGAAGTCACACAGCTAAAGGCCCAAGATTCAAACTCCCGGCAAAGCTTCTATTCCTTGTGCTTTGCCTCTTGAAGGAGGTCCCCGAAAGGGCGAGTCGAGTGGGGAAGGCCTAGAAATCATGAAAAACAAGATGCTCAGCCTGGAGAAGCCAGGACATGTGTGCGGGGCTGGCTGGGGCCGGAGGAGAATGCAGCAGCAGTCACCAAAGAGGGGGCGGAAGTACTGAGACTAGCATCACTGTCAGGCGACGTGGAGAAGAGATTTCCTGGCTGGATAGAAAGCTGGTCCAGGAGTTCCCGTCATGGCTCAGTGGTTAACGAATCCGACTAGGAACCATGAGGTTGTGGGTTCGATCCCTGCCCTTGCTCAGTGGGTTAAGGATCTGGCGTTGCCTTGAGCTGTGGTGTAGGTTGCAGACATGGCTCGGATCCCACATTGCTGTGGCTGTGGCGTAGGCTGGCAGCTACAGCTCCTGTTAGACCCCTAGCCTGGGAACCTCCATATGCCATGGGTGCGGCTCTAGATAAAGGCAAAAAGACAAAAAAAAAAAGAAAGAAAGAAAGTTGGTCCAAATAGCTCCAAAATGTGTACCTTTGGGACTGACTCTTCCTGGGCGGGTGGAGACCGTGCCCTGTACCCATTCCACACAGTTGCACCACCCTCGATCCCTGGAGTTTACATGCTGTCAGTTCCCAAAAGATATTTTGGGAGCTTATCTTCCTTGCACAGTGGGAACTGAGCAGCAGCTGCGCAGTGAAGGCGACCTGCAGGTTGTAAGGGGAATCGTCGTCGCAGCTGTTTGGCTTCCAAGGTAGAGACATCCCCAGGTGGAGGCGCATGTCCTACAGAAAACAAGCTCCAGGCCCAGAACACAGTCAGTGGGCACAGGACGGTCAGCACCAAGGAGCAGGGCTAGGGTCCAAGGCAGAGACCTGAGCACCAGCGCAGAGGAGCTCAGCCACTGGACCCCCTCTCTGCAGGGCCAGTGCCGAGCCCAGAGCTCTGCTCCGGGCTCTGAGTGCAAACTTCTGACCTGGTCTAATACATGAAGGCCAAGAGCAGAAGAGGGAACTCGGGAGAAAATGGCCTTTCTCCCACTCAAAGTCTACTAAGACCCTTCCCAGAGGTCAGGCTTTGTCCCAAGCCCACTAGAAAGTCTGCCGTGAGTCTGAGCTTTTAGAGATATGAAGATGGCTGCAGCACTACGCTGGCTCAACTTTTGCTTGATCCAGATTTAATCACGATGTCTAAGAAATGCTTTTTTGCTCTAATTTCAAAATACACGCACCTCAATTTTCAAAGCAGCACTAGTCACAACAGCCAAGAAATAGAAGCAATCTAAATGCCCATTGACAAATGAATGGATAAAGAAGATACAGTATATGTACACAATGGACTATTACTCAGCCATAAAAAAGAATGAAATACTGCCATAAGCAGCAACATGCCTGGACCTAGAGATTATCATACTAAGTGATGTAAGTCAGACGAGAAAGACAAATACCATGTGATATCACTTATACGTGCAATCTAAAATATGATATAAATGAATTCATTTACAAAACAGAAACAGACTCACAGACATAGAAAACAAACTTATATTTACCAAAAGGGGAAGGGGAGGAGAAGGGATAAATTAGGAGGTTAGGATTAACAGATACAAACTACTAGATATATAAAATAGATAAACAGGAGTTCCCACTGTGGTGTAGTGGATTAAAAATCCGACTGCAGCGGCTCTGGTCATTGCAGAGGTGTGGGTTCAATCCCTGGCCTGGTGCAGTGGGTTAAAGGATCCAGCACTGCCTCCGCTGCAGTGTAGGTCACGGCTGTGGCTCAGATTCAGTTCCTGGCCTGGGAACTTCCATATGCCGTGGGCGCAGCCATAAAATTCTTTTTGTAAAAAAAAAAAAAAAGATAAACAAGGTCCTACGATATAGCACAGGGGACTATATTCAATATCCTGTAATAAACCATAATGGAAAATATGAAAAAGAATATATATGTGTATATATATGAATCATTTTGTTTATACCGGAAACTTTGATTTAAAAGAAAAAATAGCCAGTAAAAACTTTTTTCTGTTTTATGTCCATCACCTTTTTCCCACTTTCCCTGCCCCCCACTGAAGCATCTCTTCAAGAGCCCAGGGTTTAGAACCACGCCCTCTCAAGTATGCTTGCCTTTGAATCCTTAGGAATCCACCCAGACAGCAAGGGGAAGGCCCAGATGGAGAATTCACACAGAAAAAACAGAGAACCAATACTGAAGGGGAGCTGGGAAGACCCCAAAGGCAAAGGCGGGGCCCCATCTAGACTGTGAGAGCCAGGAGGGCCTTCTGGGGCCAGTTGGTCCAGGGACTGGCAAACTTTTTCTATAAAGGGATGGAGAGTAAACACTTTGGACTTTGCGGGTCACATATGGGCTTTGTTACAGTTGCTCGCTCAGCTGTGAAACACAGAAGCAACCATAGTACATAAAGGAACAGACACATCTGTGTTCTAATAAAGCTTTGTTTGCAGACACCAAGTTTTAAATTTCATGTAATTTTCATACATCACGATAATGTTAGCCTTTAACCTTTTTTTTTTTTTTAATCTTTTTAGGGCTGTACTTACAGCATATGGAGGTTCCCAAGCTAGGGTTGAATCGGAGCTGTAGCTGCCAGCCTACACCACAGCCACAGCAGCACAGGATCTGAGCTGCAACCTACACCACAGCTCACGGCAACACCAGATCCTTAACGCACTGAGCGAGGCCAGGGATCGATCCTACAACCTCATGCTTCCTAGTCGGGTTCGTTTCCGCTGCACCACAACCAGGAACTCCCTATTAATTAACCTTTTATTGTTTTTTCTTGATAATGTTAGTCTTTAAACACTGTTTTTCCATTATTTAAAAATGTAAAAGCCATTCTTAGTTCACAAAAACAGGCAGCGGGCGAGGTTTAGTCCTTGGGCCACAGTTTGTCAAGACCTGGCCTAGTCCAAGCTCTTCCTGGGACGTGACTGCAGGACAGAGCAAGATGAGAACCCACAAATTTGATTCTCACCTTGTGCTCTTCACCCCGCCCCCTTCCCTGGAACACCCTGTACCTCTCCTGCAAAGGCAGCAGCCTGGTCCCACCATGCCCCCTGTGACATCGGGCAAGAACTTCTGGACACAACACTCTCCATCTCTGTCCCATTTCTACATCCATTCATGAGATGACTTGGGGCAGGTCCCCTCCCTGGACGGTAACAGAAAGTACAAACATGGAAAATCAAGGCGGTCACCTCTGAGAGCGCCCCCTGCCGGCCGGCCTCACTTCCCCACATTCCAGTCTGGCCCTCCCCGTGTCCCAGTCCTGGGCCATGTCCTTGCCAGGACACCCTGGCTCCCCCTCACCAGTCGGCCCTACCTACCACCCTCGCCAGCAACCATCCCTTAAAGCCACTGGCTGTGATGTCACCAAAGGATAATGACTTCTGGGCAGGAAAACTCGAAATGGAAGCAGATGAAGTGTCTATTTTCGTGCAGATGAAGTCATGGGAGGATAGGTGATTCATGTGCGGAGCCCCTTCTGAATAGTATGTTTCTCTCATTTTCTGGAAGACAGAACGTTAGCTTCCCCGCAGGGTGGTTTTGAGAATGATGTCTGGGGTTTCCTCTTTTAAAGGGGAGTTTCATTTGGTTTTTGTTGACATTTGGTTAGTTTCTTGGTTTTTGTTGTGATTTGTTTTAATAAGCAGTTGGAGATGGAGGCTCAAAGAGAGAAATTTTTTCAGGGGGAAAGCACAGCCCATGTACAGTGCCTCCAGGGTCATACAGAGAAGGTCAAGGAGTCAGATGCCTGGGGACCTGCCAAACACCAGATGCCTCTGTTAGGAAATTAGCCGGAGTTTGACATCTTGGTCTTGTGTGATTGCATGCAAAGATAAAGTGAAAATGGAGCGTCCTGGGTTGAAGCCCTGGGCCTGTCCCTGCCATCACCTTAAAGAATGTGGCCACTGTACTGAAGTGGTTCCCTCTAGTACACCAGGATAACGAGAACCAGGAAACTGGTCACCAACCAGCTCAGAGCAGTGCTCAGTGTTGGCTCCCTCTGCTGCTCTCCCCCAAGGCATCCAACACGCAAAAGGGGGGAAGCCTTGAATTAGGTATTAGGTCACTGGATGTTCTTAGGAAGTTCTAGTGTCCTCTAGAGCTTGAATAGAAGCCTCTGCAAAGGACTCCACTGAATCCTGCCTTCCCTTCAGCTAACAGTGCGCTGGTAAAAGTTAACAACCAGCTCTCTAGGATTTGTAAGAGCTGCCACTTCCCATGGTGTAAATACTCCCATCTTGGCCAATTTCACGTGGCAGGCATGATGTCCACAGGATCACAAAAATCCTGAAGATAAACTTTTGGCACCTGCACATCAGAATGAGCCAGCTCCATCCACCACTGCCCTGAGCCCACTGGAAACCAAGGAAAGGGCAAAAGTCAGAACAGTCTCCCCAGGTGTCAGAATGAACTGGGAATCCCTGGTGAAGCCATAGGCTATCTGAGCTTGAAGCGCATCACAGTGGAGGGAGCCCCATGGGACGGGAGGAAGGAGCAAGACTGGCTGAGGAGTGGCCCCCAAATACCCACAGACATGCAGGGGAGAGGGAGGGAGAGAGTGGGGATAAACATTAGCAATGGCAGAGCCACCAATCTCTGTGTGGTCCACAAAAAAATATAAAACTGGGAGGAATCTAGCTACCTCCTCTTCCTGTTTTCTGACAGCGTCCCTGTCTCAAACCATCACTTCCCAGGGGAAGCCTTAGGAAGGGATGCGAGGAAGAAGACATCCTCCATCCCCGAAGAGAGGCACCTTGCCTTTAGAACGTGCTAAGGAAGAGATGGTGGCTGACATTGCAGAATCTATCTCCTGAACACAGAGAGCGTCTCTGTCCCCCTGGCCAGCCCCAGGTGGCACCAAGGATGGAATCCTGCTGTACCACCCTGACTGTTGCAACTCCCCTCATCCTGCCCCCAGCCTCCCTCCCTATAAGTCCCATTCTATACACATCTTCTGGGTGAAGGAAGGAAAACTTCACCTCCTCCAGCTCCTTAGATTTCCCTACAGTCCCCAAAACTCAACTCTTAAAAGAGTATCTGAGACGAAGTTCTCTTGTGGTACAGCGGGTTAAGGATCTGGCGTGGTCACTGCAGTGGCTTAGGTGGCTGCCATGGTGTGCATTCAATCCCTGGCCTGGCCAACTTTCACGTGCTGCTGGCGTGGCCAAAAAAATAAAACAGTATCTGAGATTTGAGGATGAATGAAGGTCCCTTCTCCCGGGCAGTTTCAGTTTAATGGAAATTGTGGGATTACAACCAGATGGTAACTCGCTTCTGAAAGACGCTGTTCTGTGCTCTTCTCTCCTCACCCAACATCTGACACCCACAAAGAACCCCTCAGTGCCAGCTTTACTGCCCTTTGCCTTCAGAACCTACTCATCTGTCCAGAGATGCTCAGGCAATCCTCCGAGCCCCCGCTGCTCCCTTCCCTGGGGGACAGGAGCCCTGGTTCTGTTTCTACCCCAGCCACTAATCACCTTAAACACCCATTTAACCTCTCTTGACTACAGTTTCCTTATCTGTAGCGTGACTATGGTTGGATGTTAAAATAGTAAAGTTCCAAACAAATTTTACAGAAAAATAAGGTTTGTGTGGAACTTTAAAAACTAACCAAGGACTTTTCACATAATCATCCCCCAAAACCACAAGTAGGCATAACATTATAATAAGTGATTATGTATTACTACTAAGAAGTAGTAATATTAGATCATACTGGGAACATGAAGCGCAAAGGTTGGGAAACATATCCAAGATCACATGGATAGGAGGTACCCCAACCATACTCAAGCTTATTCCTCCATGCAGACCCCTGAGAGCGAGCAGGGGCCACACCTAGGGCCCCATGTCAGAGCCCCCAGGTCCTCCTCTGGGTATGACACAGCCCATGGTTAATGCTCAGGTCCCTTTGGTTCACTGGTTTAACACATAAAATCATATTCAGGCCGAACCCCATCCCCAGGCTGGGTGATTAGTGTGCATATGTTCAACGTCCACCCCGTAAACTCGGTCCGTCATAAGCAAAGCTGGTGAGTGGGTGCAGTTCCCTTTCTCGAACCTTCTCACCTCTCATCCACAGTCCCTTGTCTATTCCTTTGGGACCTAATGCTCTTCATTGTCTGAATACTGTCCTGTTTCCTCCAAAAGGAAATATGTCCTTTAAAAAGCTTTCCAGTGTGTTCCCTCTCTATCTTGTGCCATAAAACAAGAGCTGACACCCACTGCTCCACAAAAGGGCCAAGAGACAAAGACCCCTCCCACCTGACATACATATTTCCTTCCCTTCTTTATTTTATTTATTTATTTATTTATTTTTGTCTTTTTGCCTTATCAAGGGCTGCACCCGCGGCATATGGAGGTTCCTAGGCTAGGGGTCTAACAGGAGCTGTAGCCGCCGGCCTTCGCCACAGCCACAGCAACGTGGACCTGAACCACGTCTGCAACCTATACCACAGCTCACGGCAACGCTGGATCCTTAACCCACTGGGCAAGGCCAGGGATCGAACCCGCAACCTCATCGTTCCTAGTCGGATTCGTTAACCACTGAGCCACGACAGGAACTCCTCCTTCCCTTCTTTAGACATAGTTCTCACCCTTCTGTCCTGTGCTGCCCTGTCCACGTCAGGGTAAAATTTTCCCACCTGCCCTGAACCCTTTATTGTTATAATCATTCTTTATCATTGTCTATTAGTGTGTCCTGGATACCATTCACGCCCCTCCCCCCCACCCCCATCTCCACCAAGTAAGTTAAGGCAAGAGGAAGAAACAAAAAGAAGCATCAATTACCATGATTTACATAGCACTTTGTAATGAGTCCCTTCCAAAGCCCTCAGTGAATGACGAGAACAATCCAATGCAGCAGATATTGTTATACACACATTTACAGATGAGGACACTAAGGCTCAAGGGCTTTATAGATCATTCAGCTATTAACTAGACAAGCTGGAATGGGAATCTGTGTTCATCAGATTCCAAGGGCAATGTTATAATCGGGCTACTCCCTAAGAAATCATCTAGTAAGAACCTTCAGGAATATTTGCCTTTTAACAGCAGTGTCTTAAAACCAGCACCTAACAATCCCGCCAACAACTCTCTGAGGGCTCATAACCAACACTGGCTGATGCAGTCATACAAAGAACCCAGTGGATCTGAAACGTAGGAGTCTCTTACAACACTAATTAGATGTCACGGGTTCTGCTGACCATACAACCATAAATGCAAGCAAAGAAATCTCAGATTCACGGGTCTGGACACTGAAAAGATGAAGCCTCCAAACTTAAAGAAATTCTAAGTCAGAAATGGGGACACATAAGTCTCGGCTCTCATCCACGTAACATAGGGGACCAGTCCTAGTGAGAGGTTCACTAGGGCTGCTCAGACTCTGGGAACAGCAGTTGTGTTCTGCCTTCTAAAATCTCCTGTGGTCTGAGACCTGAGGTGGAGAACCTGATTTTCAATTTGTTTTAGATGAACCTAGAGTACAGATTTGCAGAGCTTCCTAGAAATAAATAGTAAGAAATGTGAAGTTCAGACCACCAGAGAAATCTGATTTACTTCAGAGATTTTATACCTAAAATCAGAGTACTAAAGAAACTTTTGGTGCTTCCACTGGGTAGGTCAAATCTAAAGACTTTGTAAATACATTATATGAGACTTGGTGAGTTATTAACCAGCCTGTAGAGCTAATAACAGTTAACCATTATAGGGCTTAGACTGGGGAAGTATGAAATAGAACTGCTATCGGAAAAACTTGAGATGTTTTCCTAGGCTTTATAATAGAATAAAGATGTGCAAAAGATGAAGCTCAAGAAATCATTTGAGTATAATGTGAAGGCAAATTTTCAGGTGATGAGAATACAACCATCACTACCTGGTATGGCCTTGTGGAACAAAAGCTGCATAGACTGTCCAGGATCTGGTCAGTAAAACATAGAGCCTGATCTACGTGGGAAAGGAATCTGAAAAAGAATCAGAATCACTTTGTTGTACAGCAGAAATTATCACAGCCTTGTAAATCAACTATGCTTCATTAAAACTTGAAAAAAAAAATAGAGGCTGGACCAGCTGAGCTGGCTTCAAAGGTGCAAAGTGAAAGGTGATCTGGGAACACCTGCTCAAATGAATTCAAGGAGGCAACCTGGACTGGGAATGGAGGGACAGGGGTTAGTGGGTATTCTGGAAGAAAGTGGGAAAATGAAGATTGTGGAAAAGGACGATCAAGAAAGAAGTCAGGGTGTGGTGATTGGTGCCGAGAAGATATCTAGGAAAAGAGAGCTTCTAATGAGAAAAGCTACCTAAGTGGATAAGCCTGACTTGGGGTGGCAGGAGTTCTATGAAAGGGGAATAGCTATTGAAAGAGACAGAGAGAGGGGCTTGGCCAATTCATTGTGGATAGATCATAAGTCCTGGAGGAATGGGAAGGAACAAAAGGAGACAAAGAAAAGAAATTTTAAAGGAGCCTTCAGGGTTCCCACTGTGGTACAGTGCGTTAAAAATATGACTGCAGCAGTTCAGGTTGCTGCAGAGGTATGGGTTTTATCCCCAGCCCAGTGCAGTGGGTTAAAGAATCTGGTGTTGCTGCAGGTGCCACATAGGGTCACAGCTGTGGGTCAGATTCAATCCCCGGCCTGGGAATTTCCATAGGCAGTAGGTATAGCTGTAAAATTTAAAAAAAAAAAGAAAAAAAAAGAAGCAGCAGCAGCCTTCAAAGACTGGTTAAATTTTCACCAAAAGAGGATAGTGAGTAATTCAAAATAAAAGCCTGAACTTTCCATGAAAAAGAAGGTGAGAATTACCACTTTACAGGCTCTGCAGGAAGATAAACTGGGCTTAAGTTTGTGCAGGAAGTAGTCTGGATACTATCTGTTTGGAGCAGATTATTCTCCAGGAGCACACAGAAGAACCAGATCTGTGGGTTTCCTTACCAGGTAATTTAAAAGAGTGAGCTCTTTATTTATAGTTTATAATGGGAACGTTCCAAAGATTTGTGGGATCTGCACCTGATGATACATAATAAGCCTGTTAATTAAAGAAGCAATCAATTGTTCTTTGTGAATATACATACCCCCCAAAAGAAATACTTATAACCCCCAAAAGATATTTGAAGAAGAAAAGCCATACCTAAAATACGATTCATTTCCTAAATGCTACAAGAAGAGTGTGCATAGAGATAGGAAAGGAAGATTTCTCCTGATTCTTAAGAATGAAATGAGAGGGCTGAGAAAAGTTCCCCCAACAAGCCAGATATCTCAGGTTGTAAGAGAACAGAATCGAAAGATGTTTGTTTAAACACACTCTCCAAATAGAAACTGATCCAGAAGGATTGACAAAAAAGAACGGAGGTGGTGACATGTAACATGACAGATTCCCCCATTTTTATTTTGTGAAGGCAACAGCCAAACTTGCCTTCTCAAAAACTAGAGGTTTGGCAGAGGCATAAAGAAAGGAGAGAATTCCTGATGGAACAAGATGAGATTAAAAACAAAAGAGGAGAGATCAAGGGGAGGGCAGGCCTCTGATCTTCCCAGGCTGGCAGTGGTGGGCGTGTTAGAAAATGATATGATATGAGGAAGTGCCCAAGGAAAGTGGCCCTGAAACCAAAGGTCTTAAAGAGAAAACCAGACTCCCTCAAGTAGAAGCAATAAATAGAGAGGCCAGGGTGAAGAAACAGGAATAGAAAAGATAAAACTTAATGTACCACAGACAGGTTTTTAGAAGAATTGGTACCAAGAAGGCAGTGAGGAAAAAAGAGGAAGATACAGCAAAAATAAACTGCATGCAAAATTCTAGAATGTGCTGGAAATGTAAGAGGAAAAAGAATAATGGTAAAATGGAGAGAACTGGATAGAATTTAGTGGCATGATTGAAATGGATAATAAGGGGATTTCTATGAAATTGTTTCCAGAAGAAAGGTATAGAAAGAAAAGGTAGTAGACCTTTTCCAGAAGGCCAAGAATAAGAAATGCATGAGTCAACAGCCAACATCCCATATCCAAAAAGAAGCATTTCAAGCTGTCTGTGGAGAGGCAGCCAGTCTCTGCAGCCTCCCTCTGATTCCAAAGGCTACTCATGGGGCCCCCTTAAGCACCTGTTTTTGGAGTTCCCTTTGTGGCTCAGCGGTTAACAAAACTGGCTATGATCCATGTGGATGAGGGTCCAATCCCTGGCCTCGCTCAGTGAGTTAAGGATCTGGCATTGCCATGAGTTGTGGTGTAGGTCACAGATGTGGCTCAGATCCCACGTTGCTATGGCTGTGGCACAGGCCAGTGGCTATAGCTCCGATTTGACCCCTAGCCAGGGAACCTCCATATGCTGCAAGTGCAGCCCTGAAAAAAAAAAAATGCACTTGTTTTCAATGGCATGTGGAGAAAATGTAAAAAGATGAAGGCAATGAAGCTCATTTCTTCTTTGGCTCAGTTAAAGTCTACAAAGAGGTATCTATGTGCCAAGCACAGTGCTTGATACAGAGAAAATACAAGAATAAATAAGAAACGCAACTAGATAATCTGACATAAATAGAAGCAGAAAGGGGAGGGTGGATATTTATGACATGGAATTTGCTGGATAAGGTGGAGCAAAGTTCAAAGCCATGAAAATGAGAGACAGTGTGAACTTGATAGAACTGAAGATGTGAAGGTAGACAAGAATTGCTGTAGAGTCCCTTTGAAGAGGAACAAGATGGAAAAGGAAAAGCGATACAAAAGGGGGAAGCGATATCAAGAGCCCTGCTCTAGAACCAGACAGACATGGGCTCTGACTTGAGTCCCAGCCCTTACCCAGCTGGTTCTGGTGTGACCTCGAGCAGGGTGCTTGCGGTCTCTGAGCCTCGGTCCTTCAACTCTAAAAGAGAGTAATAATATCTGTCTGATTACAGAGTAATTCTGGGGCAGCCATCACAGAGTAGAGGATGTCAGGCTCACCCTCCCACCATTAACAAAAATAAACTGGAGAAAAATATACGAAACAGCTGTTTTCAGGTGCAAAATGACAGATGCTGGAGGGATGGGAACCTTGAAAGAAGAAAAACAGAAGAGGTGAAATCCACGTTTACTCTGATCTTCTGCCTCGGGGATTTCCAAACCGCGGCACAGGGAAGTAGAACCCAAACCAAGGCAGGAGGAAAAGGAGACCAAATGTGAGGACTGCGAAGGGGCTGAAGTTAGTTAGCAAGGATGGTACTAGAGGAAGGAGCTGCACAGAGAAGAAATCTAGATGTCCTGAGTCTTTGGCTTCAAATGAAGCTGCATGTATTCAGGGTGAAATGTCAGGGCCTAGGAGAGAATAAGTACCTAGGAGCTGTGTCCTGAACAAAGATTCCAGAGGTCTCAGGGTACTGTAGACATTGATGCTCACGGTGCCCATAAGGGAGGGAGTTTGATAAACATTCTGGGCATTGAACTGAGATCCAGGAAAGGCCACACCTCAGTAGCTGGGCCACCTGGCCCTGGAGAGGGGTTGCCCTGGACCCACTATAACAAAGCCAAAGGTCAACACTCGGCAGTATTGAGCTGGGTGTCAGTAAACCAACTGCCACCAAAATAAAGTCAACCACTGTGAAAGGAAGACAGTAAAATCCAATAGGAAATGATGACAGATAACAAAGAGGAAACAAGGCAGTCAAGAGAAGGAGTCCCAGAGATGATACAGAAGAAATTAGCAGACAAGGATTTTAAGATGATTAGGACAGATATGTTCAAAAACTTCTGGGAAAAAATAGACATACGGAGTGAATAGATGGATAATATTATCAGGAAACAGACACTATGAAAAAGAACCAAACTATGGGAAGAAAAAATACACACTAACCGCAATAATTTGCAGGATGGGCTTAACAGCAGATTGATTACCACAAAAGAAAAGATCGGTAAACTTGAAGACAGAAAAATGGAAAGTACCCAAATTAAGCACACAGAGAAAAAAGAAAAGAGCTTCAATTCCACACCCAATATCCAGGACAATATTAAACAGTTTAACATATATATATATATACACACACACACACACACACACACACAGGGTCTCAGAAAGAAAGCAAAGAGGAATTGGGGCAGAATAAATATTTCACAAAGGGAACAACTTCCATGTGTGATGAAAAACATCAGACCACAAATCCAAGAATCTCAATGTATCTTCAGCAAGATAAACTAAGAAAACCATATCTAAACATGTCATAGTCACATTGCTGAATAACAAATGCAAAAAGAAAATCTTAAAAACATCCTGGGACAGAAAAGTAAATCTGACTGCAAAGAAACAATAATAAGAATTATTACCTACTTTTCATCAGGATCAATACAATCCAGAGGACAGCTAAGGCTCTGAGAGGGAAAAACTGGTTAACCTGGAATTTGGTATCTAGGGGAAATATCTTCCAAAAATAAAGGCAAAATAAAGAAATGTTCATATAAGAAAAAAAAAAAAAACTGAAAGACACTATCACCAGAAGAACAGCACAATGAAAAATGTTAAAGAGAATCCTTCAGGCCAAAGAGAAAGGTGCCACGTAGAAATACACATACACACACACACACACACACACACACACAAAGTGCTAAAAATGGCAAATATATGGGATAGATATTAAGGGCTTTTATTGCAATTTTTAATTTCTTTAAACTACACTGACTGTTTAAAGCAAACATAATGACACTGTGTTCCTGGGCTTACATGTGGAAGTAAAACTGTAATAGCAATATCACGGAGGACAGAAGAGGGGGGAAATGGAAGCATTTTCTTGGAAGGTTCTTCTATTTTAGGTGAAATTTCATTACCTAAGTCAGATTGTGATAAACTAACGATGCACATTTTTCAGCAACCATTTAAATAAAACAGAAATTTGTAGTTAAAAGGCCAATAGAGGGAGTTCCCATTGTGGTTCAGTGGATATGAATCTGACTAATAGCCATGAGGATGCAGGTTTGATCCCTGGCCCTGCTCAGTGGCTTAAGGATCCGGCGTTGCCGTGAGCTGTGGTGTGGTGTAGGCCGGCGGCTACAGATCCAATTCAATCCCTATCCTGGGAACTTCCGTATACTGCATCTACAAGCTAAAAAAAAAAAAGCCAACAGAGGCAATAAAATGGAATACTAACCAATACTATATTAATCCAAAAGGAGACAGGTGAGAAGGAGGAGAAAGGAACAAAAAAATAGATGGATGCAAATAAGAACAAGTGGCAACCTGGTAAAATGAGATCCAACCTAACTTACAGATCGGCTGTGAAAATAAAATGGAAAATGAAAGTGGAACTCTGTTATCAAGCTGTCCTCATAACAGATAGGAGGTTAGAACAGCAAGTTTCAGGAAGGAGGGGAGGAGGGTACGAACAAAGGAAGTGGAAAAGCAAGCCTGGGGGATGTAAAAACAGAGCAGGCTCTAAGTGGCTGTACGACTTCTCACGCTAGTTTCTCTGGACACACACATCTGTAAGAACCTCTAGCACAGAGCCAGCTGATGGGTACCATTTTCACAGCTGTATGGGGTGATGGCATGAACTTGACTTGGGATCCACCCCGAGGAAGGGAAGCTGAGCTGCTCTGCAGGGCTCTCCTTGGAGGTGCAGGGAAGGCAGGAAACAGCTTCCAAATCTACCTATTCAGTGTGAATAGCTGATGAGACGAGAGAGAGCTCTGATGAAGAAAAAAAGGGAAAGGCTTTGCCCACTGAAAGGACTGCGTAAAAAGACGGCAGAAAAGATCTGAGCAGAAAAATGGTAAGTGACGCAAGAAGCCAATAACTATAAAATCAGAATTTGAGGAGTTCTCTTCATGGCTCAGAGAAAATGAATCTGACTAGCATCCATGAGGACACAGGTTTGATGCCTGGCCTCACTCAGTGGGTTAAGGATCGGGCATTGCCGTGAGCTGTGGTGTAGGTCACAGATGCAGCTCGGATCCCGCGTTGCTGTGGCTGTAATGTAGGCGGGCAGCTGTAGCTCCGATTGGGCCCCTAGCCTGGGAACCTCCATATGCCACAGGTGTGACCCTAAAAAGGCAAAAAAAAAAAAAAAGACTGCTGTGTCCATGAGCTAGGAAGTGCCCGGCACACTGCCTGGCCTACTATAATTCAACTCTCACATTAGAAGATGGGTGGCAAGCAGCAGCTGTTTCCAACCACACTCTGCCTCCCTCCCCCTAAGTATCCCGATATCCCCAGGAGAAGGTGCCCGCCTGCCTATTCCGAGCCCATGAGAAGGGAGCAGGGGCAGAATGAACTTTGAGAATCACTATGTAAGCCCCTGATTTAATTCAACACTTATAAAGAACCTACTGTGCACCAGGTTCATAAAAGACTAGCTAGCCTTGCTTCCAACGTGATGAAACGGGATGCAGTAAATGCTAAGAGAGTCCAAAGGGAGTCTGGAGTCTGGAGTCTGGGAAGACCCACACCTCGGCTGTTAGCCAGGCAAACAAGGTTGAGAACAGAAACTCAGGAGCCTAACTCTGTGCAGGGAACTACAGTTGAAGCTTTGAACTGTCAGCAAATTGTAGGTCTGGAGAGGTGACAAGGGCTAGTTCATGAAGACGTGTCGAGAAACTCACCTAATCCTGCGGAAGGTTAAGAGCCGTGGATGCTGTGAAAGGGAGGCTCAGAGTACACGCCGTTCGCTCCAGGTGATTCCGGAAGGCGGGTCCTAAGCTGAATCTAATGAGAGCAGAGCCAGCCCTGGAGAGCCTGGCTTCCAGAGGAATTCCTTACGGGGGCCAGGTCCCGCCTCCCTCAGCTTTGCTTCCTCGGCACCCACCAGAGTCTGACCCACAGGAGGCGCTGAGCTAAAGAGAATCAAAATTAACCAACCTCCTTATCTGTACCTTTCACATTTTAAACCCTATCTCCAGGTATGGGGTTCATTTCATCACAGTTTTATTAAGCCCCCTGAGGGGTACACCATTAAGTGGGGAGTGAAGATACAAAGGCAAATGATTACCATCCAGTGAAATAAAGGTTATAATTCAAGTGCACGCGAAGTACTTTAGGAGATAGAGATAGAAGCAATTAACTGCCAGGGGAAGCCAGGAAATTTCCACCAGGCAAAAAATATTTGAACTGGGTTTTGAAGGAAACATAGGAATTCAATGGTCAGTGACATGCAAGAGTGTTCCAGCCTGAAGAGGGGCAGAAGGAGGGCGATGTGAGAGAGAGCTGGAAGGTTCCACAACGGATGATTAGTACTTCCACTCACTGGGGATTAGGTATAAGAATCCAATGAGCAGAGACCCTGAAACAGTGGGTTTCCAATCTGGGCTGCACATCATAAACACCTGAGGAACTTTTAACCAGCCAAAGCACAAACCACCTTCAACCAATTAAATCAAGATCTCCTGCTGGGAGCCAGTCATCGGGATTTTTTTTGAAAGCTCCCAAAGTGATTCAACGTGCTGCCAAGTTTAAGAACCACTAGTCTAGAGAGAGAAAGGTGTGCAGAATTCCTGGAGGTCAGGCCCTCCTGGTGCCCCCCCCACACACACTCCTGGCACATATGCCCCCTGGGAAAAGAGTACCCAAACTTTTTTCCAAACCACAGCCATGGGCTTCTTCCTGTTGCCCCACCCCACCCCCCACCAGCTCTTTGTTCTGAAAAAGTGTTTCTCAGAGTTACTCCCCAGACCAGCAGCATCAGCCTCCCAGGGGAACTTAGTAAAAATGCAGATTCCTTGCCTGCTTCCCAGACCTTGGGACTGCTCCCCAGAATGTGAGGCCCGGCAATCTGCCTTAATAAACTCCCCACGCATGCTAAGGTATGAGAACCACTGTTCCGGAACACTGATTCCAAGCAGTGTCTCGGTATGGCTTTGCAGGTACGGGGGCTGCACCCCCAGAACCGGGTGGAGTCACTGCTTAATCAGCAGAGGTCTGGAGCAGACCTGGGTGCCATCACATAAGCCTAGAACTGAGAGGCCAGAAGGCAGGTAGCCAATTGTTCTTTGCGATACCAGGGAGAGGCTTAAGGGTAGGGAGGCATGGAGGTGAGGGGAAGGAGGTCTCTTATTTTCTCCGTTTTTTTTTTTTCTGTCTTTTCTAGGGCCGCACCCGTGGCATATGGAGGTTTCCAGGCTAGCGGTCTAATCAGAGCTGTAGCCGCCAGCCTACACCACAGCCACAGCAACGCCAGATCCAGGCCGTATCTGTGAGCTACACCACAGCTCACGGCAACATCAGATCCTTAACCTACTGAGCGAGGCCAGGGATCAAACCCGCAACCTCATGGTTCCTAGTCGGATTCGTTAACCACTGAGCCACAACGGGAACGCCTTATTTTTCCCTTTTAATGCAAATTGGGGTTGCTTTATTTTCTCCTTGTAAGCAATCCTTCAAGATATTTTAAGTCAGGACTGGCAGGAAAAGCCATGATGTCGATGGGCATGGATTTAACACAGGTACTTTTCCTTCGGAGGAAAGGGATAGGTTAAGGGGCTGGAAATTCTCACGTGGGGGAGGAAGAGGCAGGATGAAGGGCACTGCTGGTTCACTGCCTCATCCATCGCAGGCCCCCAACCTGATGGAGAATTCACAATTCCTGGGAAGGAAATGAAATAAAGGAAGCTACAAAGGAAATGAGTTTTCCGTATAGAAATGGAAATTGCCTTTCCCTTTAAGGTCAGACGGTCGGACGTAAAGGAGTTCACCTTGCAGAACAACCCAGGGCTTTCTTGCTGCTGGAGCCAGTCACTTCCTGAATCCCCACTCACTTGGAGAATCAGCCAGCTCCTCATTGACTCATTGAATTCGGAGAACGCCAGTGGATGCTCTGCCACACAATTAAAGAGGGCAAGTGCTTTCAGGTTTTCACCTTCTCCTTTCAGCTCCACTGTTCCAAGCCAAGGTACGGAACTATCTGTACCGTTTTTCCTTCCTGCTTTAGCAAATCAAATTCCCCAGATTGGGGGATTTGACTGCGAGTGTATAGCGCCACCTGGTGACCATTAATCAAAACCGCTTTCTTCCTGGTTCTCTTGTTTATCTTTATATCAAAGGCTACAGCTTTCAGACAGGTGTACATTCAGATCTCATACCTGGTCTACTTTCCCGTGGGAATTGCAACCTTGGCTGAAAATCTCCTGTCTCTTCACAGGCACAAAACACAATATACACAAGCAGCAGAGCTTCCTCTGTCTCTTAAATAATCAAGCATTTTAAATCTTCTAAGGTACAAATGTATTGACTGACAAAAGGAAGCAAGAAATTTCTGGCTGTACCTCTAAATCAGGACAAATTGTCAAGGATAGGTTCTCCTTTACCGTGATTCCCAGGGTCCCAGTGAACAGGAGAGCTGAAGCACCCTTGACACTACAATATCCTGGATTTCAAATCTCTGAAGAAATATGGGGTTTTTTGACTAAGATATAATTTATGTATAACATTATACGAGTTTCAGGTGTACAACATGAGTTGATATTTGTCTACACTGCAAAAAGATGACCACAATAAGTCTAGTTAACATCTGGCATCATACATAGTATGGTGTGTGGTGGCCAAAGCAATATTTGGTGCTGGAAAGCAAAGATGGTCTGCAGAGCCATCATCGGTAGTGAAATTTGCAGACAACTAGGCATCAAGAGAAATCAGTTCTAGTCTTGGCATTGCCGCTAAGCCACTGTGTAACCTTAGGCAAGTTACTCAATCTGTTTGGAAATTTAGCATTCCAGATTCATTACCCTCTTTACTATGTCCCCATGATTTGAAAAGACATTCCCTTACAAAATTCACCTCTAAAAAAGTAACTAATGACTTTTCTGTCTTTGGTAATCAAATGTATAAAGGTCCTCTGGTGCTTCTGATCGTGATGAAGCAACCAATTCCCACAATGACTTTACACCCTAGACAGAAGCAAAGACATTAGATCCCTCCTTGTGCTCCTTGGTACAGGTATGACTACTGTCAGGCTTTTAAAACACTGAAACTAACTCAAGTTATAGCTTTGCCGGGCCCTAAGGTCTGGAGTCTCGGTTTGGGAACTGACACTGGATAATCTTGAAGATACTTCAAGCTCTTATGAACTAAAACCAAGGGAATAAAGGAAGGCTCTAGTATGTGAGTACAGGTTGCATCCTAATTTAAGAAACATCCTTACCAGCAATTAACATGGTAATTAATTACCAGCCCTGTGCCAGCTTTCAATACAGAATGCCCATTGGTCCCCCACGGTAACCTCTAAAGTGACCAGGCAGATGAGGAAATAAATGCAGAGAAATTAGGAAAATTGCCTGCACCATACACCTGGGATCAGAATCAGGTCTGTATGAATTCAGAGCACACAATCTTTCCAAATAGCCAACTTATAAAATAAAAAACGACAGGCGATTTCCAGGTATAAACCAACAGCCCAAACTTAAACCACTTTGTTGAATGGATACCCTAGGTATTACTGTTTCCACAAGTTCCTATCCTCTTAAAGTGTAATATTTCGGGTTTAGTATTTATTAACAAACCTCTTGAAAATCTATACAATGTTCATTCTTTTTACTACACAATCCTTTATTGTAGTAAAGCAAGTTTCCTGACCTCCAGTCCATTTATCTGAAAGCAAACTGTGAAGTACTTCCATTCTACATCCTGCTGATTTTTAGTGACTTGGGCTAATGTGCTATTTTAAGATATGAAAGCTCAGTTCTGGGATATTTTCTTCTATTATTCCTTTGATACTTTTTCCCACTGGTTATTTCTATTCTCTCTTTCTGAAATTCCTAACAATTGAATATTGGACCACTTGACTAGAATTCTAGGGTTTTTTTTTTTTAACTGTTCTCTTTGTATTAGGGAATATGATTCAACTAGGAGTAGAAGAATTACCAATTAAACAGAAACTTAAACAAACCAGGTTTGTTTGCTTCCCACACAAGTCAAAAGATATTTATACTGGTATTGTTTCAGAGGCTCAAGAATGTCAGAGCAAAGATCTCTGGAATGCTCTTGGCCTCTCACTCATGGCTACAAGATAACTGCTGTGGCTCCAGCCATCACATCTATATTCATAAGAAATAAGGGAGAAGGGGAAGGAAGTAAAAAGTATTGCATCTGTAGCAAGGAAGTAAAGGCCTTACAGAAACCCACTTTTGATTCATTGTCTAGAAATATGTCAAAAGCCAAATCTAATTATAGGAAAGTTTAGGAAAGGAAGTTTAGTATATCTCGCACCCCAACAGTGAAGGGAGAAAAGAGAAAGAGGAGTGGTGGTTGTAAAGGAAAAATGTGCCAACCTGATGTCCCATTTTCCAGTCTTTTCTTTTTTTCTACTTTATGCAAGAAATCCTCGATTTCATCTTCCAAACTCTATTGAATTTTAAAATTTCTACTCTAATCATTTTAGTTTCCAGGAGTGCTTTCTTATTTTTTGATATTCCCTTTTTTTTTTTGTCTTAACAGCATCCATTCTAATTTCACGGCTGCAATATCTTCTCTAGAGATATTGCATGGCTGCAATATCTGTCTAGAGATACTCAGAATTTTTCCTTTAAATTTTTGTCCTTTCCTTACAGTATTTTCTTTTTCTTCAAATTGATCATTTCTATACACATGCACTGTGACCTCTGTCTTCTAGTTCGTTAGTGTCTCTCAGGAGACTGATGATCCTTGGCTATTGATTTATGCTAAAAAATGAGGCACAGGAGTTCCTGTAATGGCTCAGTGGTTAAAGAACCTGACTAGTAATCGTGAGGACACAGGTTCGATCCCTGGCCTTGCTCAGTGGGTTAAGGATCTAGTGTTGCCGTGAGCTGTGGTGTGGCTCTAAATAAAATGACAAAAAAACAAACAAAAAAAATGAGATTCAAAGAAGTTGTTACAAGAGGGCAATGATTAGATCAGAATTGCACCTGGCAGCCTGCAGAGTGATCAGGTGTTGACCCATTCTGTCATTAGGGGGACACACACCCCTCACAACTGTCATTATGTATGAGTGTTTTCCCTGGGGCATCTTAAGTTTTCCATGGACTTTCCACTCTGGTCTTCTCTAACATAATGGAGTTGGGGGATTGGATCTGAGTAAAAAGCCTGGTGCCATAATAGGAGCAGGGGGGCTGATGGGGGCTCACCAACCAGCATGTCCCAGAGCCAGAGATTCTGGTCAGTTTCTCCTGAGAAGGCACTCTGTGCTCTACAGCTTTTAGGGAGAGGCTGTCCCATAACAGTGTGAGTCAGAGGTGTAACAGATCCTCAGAGAAACTTTAAAACCATCTCCCTATCCTCAGCCCTGTGACTCACCATTACCCCTTCCACTGCCCTAGTATCTCCAATTCCAGAGCTTTTAGGGGCTCTGTTGAACAAATGTGCTGTTCATTACTCTTCCTTTCCATGGGCTTTTGGGTTTTAGCCACCTCTGCTCTGCTAAATTAGTTACCATCCTTCAAAACACTTTTCATCTCTCACATGTGATAACACCTGCTCTTCCAGAACAAAGAGGAGGAAACACTTTCCAAATCATTTGTTTTATACCAAAAGCACACAAAGGCAGAAAACCAGAACACTACAGACCACTACCCTTCTTGACACAAAAATCCTTAACAAAATATCAGTAAATAGAATTCAGCAATACATAAAAGGAACTATATACCGTGACCATGTAGGATTTAATCCAGGGATGCAAAGCTGTTTTAATATTCAAAATCAATTAATGTAACCAGTCATTAACAGCCTACATAGAAAAATCACATTTTCATGTCAAATGATATAGAAAAGGCATTTAGCAAATTTCAACATCCACTCATGATAGAAGTTCTCAGAAAAATATAAATGGAAGCAAAGTTCCTCAATTTAGTAAAGAGCTTCTACAAAAAACCTATAGCAACATTGTACTTAATGGTGAAAGACTTCATGCTTTTCCTCTAAGACAAGGAATAAGGCAAGGATAATCAAACTCAGCATTCTTATTCACTATAGTGCCAGAAGTTGAACAAGTGCAATAAAGCAAATAAATAAATATTTTAATAAGAAAAAAACATAATTGTCTATACACAAAAAAATCCCAAGAAGTCTAAAAACAAAAACAAAATTTCCTGATACTAATGAGTTTAGTAAAGTTGCAGGATATCAGATAAACATACAAAAATCAATTGTATTTCTGTATACTAGCAAAGGACATGTGAACATATATTAAAAATATAAGGAGTTCCCATTGCAGCACAGCAGAAACATATCTGCAGTGGAAACAAATCCGACTAGTACCCATGAGGATGCGGGTTCAACCCCTGGCCTCACTCAGTGGGTTGGGGATCTGGCATTGCTATGAGCTGTGGTGTAGGATCCTGCGTTCCTGTGGTGTAGGCCTGCAGCTGTAGCTCCAATTGGACCCCTAACCTGGGAATTTCCATATGCCACAGGTACAGCTCTAAAAATCAAATATATATAAAATACCATTATTATATATATAATATTATTTATGTACAAAGTTATATATATAATACCATTTACGATCACCAAAAAAGACTGCAATACTCAGGTGGAAATCTAGAAAAATATACATAGAACTTTTGTGCTGAAAACTACACGATGCTGATAAAAGAAACTTTAAAAATCCAAATAAAGGGAGAGATATATAGTATGTTCATTGACTAGAATCAACATAGATAAAATATAAATATATAGATAAAGATAGATGAACATAAATATATATACATGAAGTATGAATATATAGATAAACATAAGCATAGAAATATAGAATATAGATAAAAATTCAACATAGATATCAATCCTCCCCAAATATACAAGTTTACCAACATTCCTATCAAAATCACAGAATGACTTCTTTGTAGATATAGACAAAGTTATTCTGGAAAGGCAAAGGAAATGGAGTTGCTAAAAAATAATTTTGAAAAATAAGGGGAAAACTGGAAGGTATTAATCTTCAGTCATCAGGATTGTATGGTATTGATGGAGAGAGAGATAAATAGATCAATAGAACAGAATAGAGAACCCCGAAATAGATACACATACAGATGCCCAACTGGTTTTTGGCAAGGTGCAAAAGATGCCCTTTTCAACAAATGATGCTGGAGCAAGTGCACACCATGATCAGAAAATGAACCTCAACCTAAGTCTCACATCTTATACAAAAATTAAGTTAAAACAGATCATGGACTTAAAAGTAAACTGTAAAATCATAAAACATTTAGGGAAAAGAATAGAGGAGAAAAAGTTCGGGCTCTAGAAAGAGGCAAAGAGTTTTTAGACTTGACACCAAAAGCACAATCCATGAAAGGAAAGATTTATAAATTAGACTTCATCAAAATTTTAAACTTTTGCTTTGTGGAAGAGACTCTTAAGAGGATGAAAAGATAAGCTATAGAGGAAGGAAAAATATTTGCAAACCGTATACCTGACAATGGATCTAGAAGTAGTATCTCAAAATTCAACAGTTAAAATGCAACAATGGGAGTTCCCGTCGTGGCGCAGTGGTTAACGAATCCGACTAGAAACCATGAGGTTGCGGGTTCGGTCCCTGGCCTTGCTCAGTGGGTTAACGATCCGGCGTTGCTGTGAGCTGTGGTGTAGGTCGCAGATGTGGCTCGGATCCTGCGTTGCTGTGGCTGCGGCGTAGGCCAGCGGCTACAGCTCCGATAAGACCCCTAGCCTGGGAACCTCCGCATGCCGCAGGTGCGGCCCTAAAATGACAAAAAAGGCAAAAAAAAAAAATGCAACAATGCAGTTAGAATATGGACAAAACACATGAAGAGATATTTCACAAAAGATATACAGATGACAAACACGTGAAAAGATGTTCAACAACACTGGCTATTAGTGAAATGCAAATTAAAACCACTATGAGAAACCACTAGACACGTACCAGAACAGCTAAAATAAAAAATAGCGACAGGAGTTCCCACTATGGCAAAACAGGATCTGTGGCATTTTTGCAGCATCAGGACACAGACTCAATTTTCAGCCCAGCACAGTGGTTAAAGATCTGGCATTGCAACACTTCACAAAAAAAAAAAAAAAAAAAAAAAAGTAATAATAATGACAACACCAAATACTGACAATGATTCCAAGAAAGTAGATCACTCATATATTGCTGGTGGGAATGTAATATGATAGTTTGGCAGTTTCTTTAAAAACTAAATAAGGAACTGCAGGAGTTCCCATTGTGGTGCAGTGGAAACGAATCCAACTACTATCCATAAGAATGTGGATTCCAACCCTGGCCTCGCTCAGTGGGTTAAGGATCCGGCGTTGCCGTGAGCTGTGGTGTAGATCGCAGACGCGGCTCGGATCTGGCGTTGCTGTAGCTGTGGTGTAGGCCGGCAGCTGTAGCTCTGTTTGGACCCCTAGCCATATGCGGCCCTAAAAATCAAAAAGGTAACTGCCATAGGCATTGAGCTCCCCGGCATTTATCTCAGGGACAGGAAGACTTATATTTGCACAAAAAAATCTGCACACAAATGTTCGCAGCAGCCTTACTCATAATAGCCCTAGACTGGAAACAATCTGATGTCCCTTAACCAAT
This sequence comes from Catagonus wagneri, assembly GCA_004024745.2. Taxonomy (NCBI): domain Eukaryota; kingdom Metazoa; phylum Chordata; class Mammalia; order Artiodactyla; family Tayassuidae; genus Catagonus; species Catagonus wagneri. The sequence continues at coordinate 6,539,155 of PVHT021183648.1, forward strand.
GAACAGTGGAGACATAGTGCGCCCATACCATGGAATCCTATTTTGCAGTAAAAGGCAATAAGCTTTCAATAGACACAGTAACCTAGATGAATTTCCAGAGAATGATGCTGAGTGAGAAAAAAAGATCTAATCCCCAAAGGTTATCATATACTGTATGATTTCATGTATATAACATTCTTTCGTTTTGTTTGTTGGTTTATCTTTCTATGACCACACCTGTTGCAAATGGAAGTTCCTAGGCTCGGAGTCAAATTAGAGCTGCAGCTGCAGGCCTATGCCACTGCCAAGGCAACAGGGGATCCAAGCCACATCTGGGACCTACACGGTGACTTGCCCCAATGCCAGATGCTTAAACAACTGAGTAAGGCCAGGGATTGAACCCACATCCCCACAGATACCATGTCAGGTTCTTAACCCGCTGAGTCACAATAGGAACTCCCATAACATTCTTGAAACGACAAAATGATAGAAAGGAGGATAGATTAGGAGTTGCCAGGTGTTATGGATGGGGCGGGGTGGGGACAGGAGGGAAGGGGTTTCTGCCTCTATGCGTCAACGCGAGGGATCCTTATGATGATGAAAATATTCTATATCTTTACTGCATCAATGTCAATATCCTATACTGTACTGTAGTTTTGATGTTATCACAACAGAAAACTGGATAAAGGGTGCATGGGATCTCTTTGTATTCTTTCTTATAAATTTGAGTCTACAATTATCTTAAAAAGTTTAATTTTTAAAACCTGATGGCATACCAGCACCACTCCCCCCCCCAAAAAAAAACACCTTATTTTTCATAAATCAGCAAGGTTCCATTGCTGTAGGCCAAGTGGCTCTGTTGATCTTGGCTGGCCTCACTCATGAGCATGGCGTTCAGCTGATCTAGGCTGGGTCCCTCTGAGTCAGCTGGGAAACTCGATCTGATCCATGTATCCCGGATCCTTAGCAGGCAGGCCTGGACACGTCCTTGTGGCTGCTGTAGAGATGCCCACGTAAGCAAGCTCTAACGGACAAACCTCTCTCAATCGTGGGCTTCGGTCACGGCTTTGACATCACGTTGGCTGAAGCAAGTCACATGACCTAGAGCCCAGAATCAAGGGACAGAGCAGATCATTCTCCTCACGTGGGGAGGGTGCTGCAAAGTGAGCGGCATGGACACGGGGAGCAGTGAAAAGCTGGGGCCGTGATGGGCTCGACCCTGCCAGCCCTGACCACCTCGATCAGGATTGAAAACACCAACTGCCACACTTCCTTCTCAGAGGCAGGCTGTGGCTCGTCTCCATTGTTTCAAGGATCGTACAACAGGATCCAAGCGACCCTTCGCCAAAGACAAGTCACGCGGGAAGAGAAGTTATGCTAACAACTTCCTACATGGAGCCGAGACGCCTCTAGACTGTCCCACCGCCCTTGTCTCCACCTTCCCCAGCCCCGACCCAACTTTGATTCAGCCTGCTGCTCCAGCTCTGATTCCCTTCTCATGCCTTCCATCTTCTACCTATTTATGCGTTTATTTATATATTTATTCCTTTTACAACCACACCCTGGGCATATAGAAGTTCCTGGCCCCGGGGGTCAAATTGGTGCTACAGCCTACACCATAGCCGTGGCAACACCAGATCTGAGCCACATCTGCGAATTACACCACAGCTTGCTGCAACACCAGATCCTTAACCCACTGAGAGAGGACAGGGATCAAACCAGCATCCTCACACAGACTGTGTAGGTTCCTTAACCTACTGAGCCATGATGGGAACTCCCTCACTCCCTCCATCTTCTAGATTGAAGTTCCTTTCCTGGCACTAACCAGATGTTATTTTATTAGAATATCTGTCCAAAATCACTGAGACCAGTTTGTTGGGGTTTTTTTTTGGGGGGTGGTCCTTTTTTCCTTGCAGCATATGGCACTCCTGGGCCAGGGATCAGCTCCCAGTCACAGTTGCAACCTAAGCTGCAGCTGTGACAATGATGGATCCTTTAACCCACTGTGCTGGACCAGGGATTGAACTTGTGTCCTGGTGCTGCAGAGACACTGCCGATCCCGTTGTGCCACAGTGGGAACTCCTGAGATTGGTTCTTCTGGTCTCTGCTTTCTCATCTATAGAAGGTAGGTACATCAGTACTCATTCCACATCCACGTGAGGAGGAAACAGTGTAACTCACAGAATGAGTTTACTCTGCCTGGTGCAGAGTAATCCCTCAAAATATTATACTGTGTTTTTTTTTTTTTTACGCAGGTGGGAGACATGCTCAGTCTAACTGCCAACAATTAAAGGAAACCCAGCATTCCAAGTTGGAACTCAGAAAATATTTTCCCATAGAAACATGTTCTACACTGTGACTGTGTTCTACAGCACTTATCACGCCTCAGGTTCCCAAGATTTTGGTGCTTCAGCTTAAGCTTGCAAGTTAAATGGGCTCTCCTGGTCTGGCCTGGCAAAACTGACCGCCATGCAGAACATTACCACAAGAGAGAAAGGTAAGTTCTAAATAAGTCCCTTACGGATGAACTTCTGAAATAAAACCCGCCATATCTCCTCTCTCTCTCTCTCTCTCTCTCTCTCTCTCTCTCTCTCTCTCTCTCTCTCTCTCTCTATATATATATATATATATATATATATATGGCTACACCTGCAGCATATGAAATTTCCTAGACTAGGGATCGAATCTAAACTGCAGCTGCAACAACACTAGATCCCTAACCCACTGCACCAGACCAGGGATCGAACCCGTGCCACCACAGAGACAATGCCAGATCCTTAACCCCCTTTGCCAAAGCAGGAACTCCTAGAACACACTCTTAAGTGTAGTGTCATCGAGAACTGAATATTGTGAAGGAAGAGGCCTTGGAGGCTGCAACTTTATCAGGCGAATGAGGGTGGCTATTCTACCAATCTGATCTCTCTGAGCAAGAACTTTAGAAATGAGGCCAGACAGCAGAAATGCTCAGAGCCAAGGGTTGGAAGCCACACTATGTTGTGAAGAACACCAGGTAGACCTTGGGGTGGGGACAGGAATGGGGGGGGGCAGGTGATGGGAGGTGTACCGTGTGTACAGAGGCTGGGGAAATCTTGGAAAGGAGCCTCGAAAATGGAAAACAGGGTCTTGAGAGCAATGCCAGAGGGTTAGGTACATACTCATTGGTGAGAAGCCTGTGAAAAAAAGACAGGTTTTAACCAAAAACGTATAGGGGTATATCTGGGAGCCAAACAGGAAAGGAATAGCTAGACTTATCATTTGAAAATGAAATGGAATGGCTAGAAGAAATGTAAAAAAAAAACACTATAGCTCCAAGGCTAAGAGCCTAGAAGAGATGGATTTGGGACCTTCCTGTGGAAATGCTTGTAAGGTCTGAATAGCACCGTGACCAGCACTGACGCTGAGCTGAGAGCTTTCCGGATGTAACTGTGAGACACTTGGGACTCTTCGCTCTAGAAAGTTCACAGGAAGCTGACCTTCTGGGTGCACAGGAGCACAATGAGCAAGGGGTATTGCAGACAGAGAACGTGGGGAAAGGGACTGGGCTTTGCGGAGGCAGAGCCTCTTTTTGCTCGTGGCCTGGCAAAAGCCAGGAATGAACAACCTGAGAGAGACCTAGGGCTACCTGCACAGTGCTAGGGCCCCTCTCAACCCTTTTGGTGCACCAGGCCGTGTCTTCAGCTACCTATGGACCCTAAAATGGCACCAAGACCTTCAGTGACATTGAAGCACAGCTCGCAAACAGGGAATCTCAGGGATGGAGGCTGTATTCCTGCCTACCGCCTCCCTGACGGTGGCCATCAAGCCTTTGTTTGAACACCTTCACTGATGGGAACCCATTTCTCAAGCCCCTAGTTTTTTACCAAATGTCTGTCACTGTGAAGGATTCTCTCCAAAGAGCCGGGTCAAATCTTCTAGCCCCTGGCCCTGCCTCTGCTCTCAGAAGCTAAGTAACTAAATTCAATCCACCCTACCCTTGAGAATCCATTCCATGCCCCCTAAATCTTCTCTCTTCAAGGATAAAGAGTCCACATTACACAACCTTCCTAACCAAGTCAGTGATCATTTCCTGATGGTCTAGTGTAGGCAAAGCACCGTGCTCGTGGTAAGTGGGATCCTAAAGTGGTTACAGTATCTCCTTGTTCTTCAGGCAAACAGGGTGAAGACAGAGGCACAGACACTGGACTCTAATACAAAGAAGACTGATAAGTACTGTCATCAATGCTCTAAGCTTGCTAGGGTGTAGCTAAGGGGAGAGATTAGACCGGTTCAATTTGGGGGAATCTGGAAAGGCTTATAAGAAGAGATGGGATTTGAGTTGGCATTCGAAAGACTTTGATGAGCAGATGTGAGGAAGGAGGCAAGTGGTGAGTGGAGAGAACACAGGATGTGGGCTTGAGGACCTTAGGTCTTAACTTCCTATTTGACCTTGAGCACATCACTGCACATTTTTTTTTTAAACTTGTGATGTAGTCTTTAATTTTACAAACAGTGAACACGGGTACAAAGATTAGCCTTAGCCTTTCTTGGTTCACAGAGTCCCACACTGCTGTTTATGACCTGATTCTAAACTATTCACACACCACACAGTATTAAGGGTTATGATTCAGAGAGGTTTTCTGGGATAATTCTTTTAATTATACCTCACGGAGAAGAAATGTTTATAAATTTATGAAAAGTTATAAACTTATAAAACTTAGAAGCTGATATAGAAGGAACTGTTTTTTTTCCAATGTTTCCCTCCAAATGAGAGGATTATAAACTAAGCACCTGCTACATGTGAGTTAAAATGGAAAAAAATGATAAATTATATTTAATGTGCAAGTATGATAATGGTACTCATGACTGAAAAGGTGTTTGTATGGCGTCCGGTGACCAGTTGCAGAGGGGAAAGTCTTTTTCTCAAGAGTCCAAAGATTAGACTAAAAGTCTCTGATTTGAAGTCAGAATCAGCCTGCCATCTGCTAGAGAATTCTGGCAAAAACCTTTGAAGGACAATTCCCTAGGATGAGGTTGCAAATAGCAGGTCTTTTCATCTTAATGTTTTGCAAAGAACTGAGCACGTAAACTTTCCTGTTAGCCAAAACGATTTGTGTCCGGGTCACATTCTCAGTGTTGAATTTGGTTTCTCCTACTTTGCCAGCAATCTTTCCTGTCACCCTTTACAGGTAGTCTCCCTTTCAGGGTTTAACATCTGTGACTTCCAAAGACTCTAGGAAAATGGTCTTGAGCATATTTTAAATGAGGGCGCTGAATGTACTGACCTCTAATGTCTAGGGATGGAGACACCAAAGGGTAGGAGCCTGAACATTTCCATTTAGGCAAGAGTCCAAAAGTGTTCTGAAGCCCCTTCTGTGTCCAGGGAGTGGTGTGTGTGTTTGGAGCAGGGGTTGGGGGAGGGGAGCATCATTCCTTCAATATTCTGCCCATCACACTGATAGAGCACCCAGAACCATTCTGATCATGCCATTTTTTTTTTGGAAACTGACAATGCCCTTCTTAGAATGGTGTCGATGCCACCACCACTGTCATCACCGGCAGCAGCATCAGCAACAACAACACTTTGTCAATTCCTTCAGAAGCACTTTTCGTATTTACATTCACGTCCCACCGAATCCTTATGACAGCCCTAAGGCGCACATCTTATTGTTCCTCTTTCACAGATGAGAAAGCAGAGGCACAGAGAGTTTAGATAACTTACCCAAGGTCATAGAACTGGTCTTATGGCAGAGCTGGGATTTGAACTCCTACAGTGTGGCTTCCTGCTGCACGTCTATAATAAAAAATAAAAAAAAAAAAAATGCAAGGGCAGAACTGAACCCAGCTCTGCAAGCACGTCCTGCCTCCCCAGGACAAGAGTACCAGGGCACTATAGCCTCTCTTCCACCCCAGTAATTCAGCCTAAGACAACAACAGCTTTCTTGGGAGACATACCACCTTGCAGGCAATTCACATTGAGCTGGCAGTCACCCCCAAGCCCTAAAATGCTTTTGACATGAGCGTCTCTTAAGCTAGGTATAGCTGATTAATTAATCCTAAATGTTGGGCTTCTCATTTAGCCCCACTACATTCTAGGTTTTGGCTCACAGTTTCACCGTAAAATCTTTTTTTTTTTTTTTAACTTTTTAGGGCTGCACTCACAGCATATGGAAATCCCCAGGCTAGGGGTCAAATCGGAGCTGCAGCTGCAGGCTTACACCACAGCCATGGCAACGTGGGATTAGAGCCACATCTGCAACCTGCACCACAGCTTGTGGCAATACCACATCCTTAACCCACTGACCGAGGCCAGGGATAGAACCTGCATCCTCAGGGACACTATGTTGGGTTCTTAACCCACTGAGTCACAATGGGAACACCTGATTTTTAAACATAATATGTTACCCAATGTAAACTCTCCCAGCTTAATGACAACATAACTAACACTAACAGTTATTGGAGCACTGTCTTTGTGCCAGGCACCCTGCTAAGTGTTTTTCATGCAGTACCTTACATAGTTGTATTGTCTTTACATCAAATCTATTGTTATTGTTGTTGTTTTTGTTATTAGTCAAGCACATTGTAAATCAAGGCTAGTGAAGTTAAGAAACTTGCTCAAGATCCAATTAGAAAGTGACAAATCCAAGGTTCGTATCCAGGACTGTCTGACCCTGGGACTTGAACCCTTATCCATCCAAAAGTTCTCCATCTGTCTGTATCATCCATGTACTTGCCCTTATGTAAGTCAATCATGAAAAATGTCAAACAGAATCAAGGTCAGAAACCAGAGGTAAATTACATCCTTCCGGGCATACATGAAGCAATTTCTCAAGGAACCAGTTTCTCAAACAAGTAGAGATTGAAGCACTTTTTTTAATATAATACTGAGGGCCAGGGAAGTTGAGCGATTTGCCAGAGCTCACACACCTGGGAAAGAAGGGCGATGGAAAAATAAACAATCCAGAGAGGTCAGGACATTCATTCCATCAACACACACTTTGAGTATGAAGGAAAAACTGTCTGAAAAGTTTTGCAATTACAGTATTGTCTAAACTGTAATTCTTCAACTCATTCACATGCAGTTCATGAGATCTTTACCAGAAACCATGCTGGAGTGAATGTGCACTTGATTAAGGACACCCCCTGATCCAGGGAGATAGGATTAGACTGTCCCAACCAACTCCCGGTGAACACATGGAGCTCCCCACTTGAAAGGCTCATAAATCATCTGTTTGATAATGACGTGTAGGCTTTTGCAGAGAATAACATCTGTGTGAGGTTTTTCAAAGCCTGACAATTGTGCAAGTGATCAGGTATCACCCAGCAGTGTTGCTGAGTCTGGTCAATAAATCGAGAGATGATTGTAAAAATGGCCCTACTACCCAAAGCAATCTATAGATTCAGTGCAGTCCCTATCAAATTACCCATGACATTTTTCACAGAACTACAACAAACAATCCAAAAATTTATATAGAACCATAAAACCCAGAATTGCCAAAGCAATCCTGAGGAACAAAAACCAAGCAGGAGGCATAACTCTCCCAGACCTCAGACAATATTGCAAAGCCACAGTAATCAAGACAGTGTGGTACCAAAACAGACATACAGACCAATGGAACAGAATAGAGAACTCAGAAATAAACCAGACACCTATGGTCAATTAATCTTCGACAAAGGAACCAAGAATATAAAATGGGGAAAAGACAGTCTTTTCAGCAAGTGGTACTGGGAAAACTGGACAGCCACAGGCAAATCAATGAAACTGGAACACACCCTCATATCATGCACAAAAGTAAACTCAAAATGTCTCAAAGACTTAAATGTAAGACAAGACACTATCAAACTCGTAGAAGAGAACATAGGCAAAACATTCTCTGACATCAACCTTACAAATGCTTTCTCAGGTCGGTCTCCCAAAGCATCAAAAATAAAAGCAAAAATAAACCAAAGGGACCTAATCAAACTGACAAGCTTTTGCACAGAGAAGGAAACCATTAAAAAAAAAAAGGACAACTTACAGAATGGGAGAAGATAGTCTCAAACGATGCAACTGACAAGGGCTTAATCTCTAAAACATACAAACAACTCAACAACAAAAAAGCCAACAACCCAATTGAAAAATGGGCAAAAAACCTGAATATACATTTCTCCAAAGAAGATATACAGGTGGCCAACAAGCACATGAAAATATGCTCAACATCACTGATGATTAGAGAAATGCAAATCAAAACTACTATGAGGTACCACCTTATACCAGTCAGAATGGCCATCATGTAACAAATGCTGGAGAGGGTGTGGAGAAAAGAGATCCCTCCTGCACTGTTGGTGGAAATTTAAACTGGTACATTTCCACTATGAAAAAAAGTATGGAGAACTATACATAGAACTACCATATGACCCAGCAATCCCACTCCTGGGCATATATCCAGTCAAAACTTGCCTTGAAAAAGACATGTGCACCCCCATGTTCATTACAGCACTATTCACAATAGCCAAGATATGGACACAACGTTAATGTCCATCAAGAGATGATTGGATTAAGAAGATGTAATATATATACACAAAGGAATACTGCTCAGCTATGAAAAAGAACAAAATTTATGCCATTTGCAGCAACATGGATGGAACTGGAGATTCTCATACTAAATGACGTTAACTAGAAAGAGAAAGACAAATACCATAGGATTTCACTTATATCTGGACTCTAATACAGGGCACAAATGAACCTTTCCATGGAAAAGAAAATCATGGACATGGAGAACAGACTTGTGGTTGCCAAGAGGGAAGGGGAGGGAGCTGGGGAGACTGGGAATTTGGGGTTAATAGATGCAAACTACTGCCTTTGGAATGGATAAGCAATGAGATCCTGCTGTACAGCACTGGGAACTATGTCTGGTCATTTGTGACGGAGCATGATAATCTGAGAAAAAAGAATGTATACATGTATGTGTGACTCGGTCACCTTGCTGTGTAGTAGAAAACTGACAGAACACTGTAAATTAGCTATAATGGAAAAAATAAAAATCATTATAAAAAAGAATCGAGGGATGAGGTGCTGGAGCAAGGAGTAGTAGCGACTTTATTCAGAAAGTTGGCAGATGGAGAAGATGGTGGACTAGTGTCCCAAAGAACCACTTTAACCAAGTTGAATTCAGGCTGCTTTTATACTATAAAAGGGGAGGGGTGTGTGGCTGGTTATTGCAAACCTCTTAGTGCTGGGATCCTTTCTTCTTATAGCTGTCCCTGTAGGTCTAGGCACAATAAAGTCGCTATTCCTTACTCCAAGACTCCATCTCTCTCTGGTCTTATTGACCTGACCCTGTAACACTATTCCTATAAACCACCAACAAGACAAATGTTATTCTCTGTTCTGCAACTTTTTTATCTATATATTAATGGGAAAGTGTTATCCCTTTAAAGAGTCTTGAGAATGGGCTACTTTGTGTATTTCAGGCTATAGGCAACCTTCTTTTACAGAACTGCAGAGCCAGCATGACTAAGTACAGGCCACAGGGCACAAGGTTAGAGCTAAATGAATGGATCCAATATAGAGTCAGATTTTTTTCTTATCTGTTACAACAGTGGTTCTGTATCTCCCTACCCTGAGTCTGATATTTACTTAAAGCTGCTCACCACACCTCTGTCAACTCTTTATCTAAAGCTCCAACATCTCTGTGTCATTTCCAGCTGAGACTGTTTTCCTTGGTAGAGAGGAGGGAAGTCAAATTGAATCAAAGTGGTTCTGTTTTCTTTCCACCTTCTGTTGTTGTAACTGAATCTGAAAAATCCCTTCTGTTGTCATTAACATTTTCAAGAACCTCAGCTCAGTCTGACAGTCACCCCATTCCAGACCTATTTTGTTTTTGTGTATTTGCTTTTTGTCATGGTCATTGACAAAGACTGTCCTTGACCAAACTTTAGTCAGACTCCTCTGAACTCAGCTAGGTCCCTACATCCTTGGGCGTATTATCCAACAGCCCAGTTTTACCAAGACTCCTGCTAAGTCAGTTTAGCCAGAGCCTCCCACCCTTGATATCTGATACCAAGATATCTTGATATCTTCGATATCAAATTCTTCATCACCAGTCATTTTCCAGGTAATGTCTGGTCACCATGGCTTGGTGCAGCAAGAATCCTAACAGGTCAGGAGTTCTCAATGTGGCTCAGCTGGTTAAGAATCTGACTAGTGTCCATGAGGATATAGGTTTGTTCCCTGGCCTCGCTCAGTGGGTTAAGGATCTGGCATTGCCACAAGCTGCAGCATAGGTTGCAGATGTGGTTTAGATCTGGTGTTGCTGTGGCTGTAGTGGAAGCTGGCAGCTGCAGCTCCAATTCAACCCCTAGCCCAAGAACTACCATTTGCCACAGGTGCAGCCCTAAAAAGAGAAAAAAAAGAATAAAGAATCCTATCAGATCAGTTTAGCCAGAATCCCCACTTACCCATAATGCTTCCTTAGTAATTTTTCATCCACTAGCCCCCCACCCTGCTCCTTGGTTATGAATTCCCACTTTTCCTTTTTGTATTCTCTCCCTCACTGCAAAGCCCCATTGCAGTAGTCCCTATACCTATCACGATAGTCCTGATTGCAACCATGCCTTAGTGTTTTAACAAATGACCAACATTTTTTTTTCTTTAACACCGCCTTTGGACATCCCCTGTATATGTATTTTTAAGCCCAAGAACTTCCTTTTATCCTCAAAACCAAGTGTCTTTCTTTTACTTCCTTCTTCAGCTTGCTCTCTTCTAAATCCCCATTTAGTACGAGGCAGAATCAGTATTCAAAGCCAAACTCCCTTTGGAGCCTGAGCCTTTAACTACTATGCTATATTATACCTATAATGGGCAAATGTGATAATAACTAAGGCACCAATTAAAACACAACCACTAACAGGACCTTGAAATCTCTACCCACCTGCCTCACAACCAATGAAGCAGACAAAGCCCGAAAGGACCCTGAGATCCAGAGAATTTAAGTAATTTAATCCATGTTAGGAGATCATTGCTTTAAAGGTAAAATCATGACTCTGTCGAAGTTAAACAAAGCCAGACTCTATTTAAAAAGTGGTAAGGACAGATTTTAATCAGGAATATACTTTTGGAATAAAGAAAAACATCCAGCATGGACTGAATTTGGATCTGTGCACTTTGAAGGGAGGAGGGATTGGGGTGGTGGTGAGCAGGGACTCAGTGGAGTCAGGGAAGTGATAAATCACAAAAAGCAGGAAGGGGAGGTTGGTTTGGACGACACCATCCGGGTTTGTTGGACCTTTCTTCTCCTCTGGAGACGGAAACAGGGACCCTACATTCAGGTACTGGCTGGAATAAACAGTAAATTATGTTGGCAGCCTTGAGTTTTCTCAGGCAGACACTTTAAGCGGGGGTGGTAGGGTCCCAGGGATGTAGCCATGAACTGTTAGAAATCATGCTAGTATTTTGTTCAAGTCTTTAAAGGACAAGGTTGAGCCTGGTCAACAAAGGGCTCAGAGGAGCATGGCTAGAGTTTGATCGAGGAGAGAATATCTGTCTACTTTCAGATGGTATGAGGAACCGGTGTCAAACATTTCATTTAACTCATTAATTAATAGTAGTAGAAACAGTAAAATGTTACAACCAGCTCAGAGGAGAACTACTGCACACCTGTAGTCAGATAAGAAACGCTGAAATGGTTTTACAAACAGAGATAAAACTGGAAAAACTGGTCAATATGCACAGGACGATAAACTGTTGAATTTCACCACAGACAATTTCCATTTTTGTGGAAGGAATTACTTGCTTTACTATCAGCTTCTTATCATTCAATGTCTGCCTATAAAGACTTGTAAAATAGCCCAATCAAAAGCTGGCAAAGGCACATGTTTCTATAAAATCAAATAAATCCCCAAAGTTCCAGGATTTCATTGAAAAGATATCTAGGAATCTCTTTTGCCCATTTCAAAATATTCTAGTTTTTCCCCCCATCAAGGTCAAGCAGCAGTAAAAGTGAGCCCAGAAAGCCAAAGGGACGATGAGCATTAATAAATATGGATATATTGGGGAGTTCCCATCGTGGCTCAGTGGTAATGAACCCAACTAGTATCCATGAGGACACAGGTTCGTTCCCTGGTCTCACTCAGTGGATTAAGAATCCAGCGTTGCAGTTGAGCTGTGGTGTAGTTCGCAGGCGTGGCTCAGATCCTGAGTCACTCTGACTGTGGCAAAGGCCGGCAGCTACAGCTCTGATTCGACCCCTAGCCTGGGAACCTCCATATGCTGCGGGTGCAGCCCTAAAATGACGAATAATAATAATAATCAGGGATATATCTATATAGATTAAGAAGATGGTCAGGTTTAATGGTTATGTTCCCAAACTCTGAAGACTGATTACCTGGGTTCCCTCAAATCCCACAACTTTGATTTTTTATTTTGAGCAGTTTTTCTTAACTTCCCAGTGCCTCAACTTCTTCATCTGTCAGATGTGCATAACAATAAGCATATACTATATAACTGAGTTAATAAATGGTAAAGTTTCAGTAAAATTATAGCTATTATTGCTATGCCTCTTTGGAGTCTGTGGCCATGAAAGCATGCCTATCTGTACTATAAAAGGTAACACCTGACTAGCTCCAGAATTCTACTTTTTTTAGGGTCACACCCAAAGTATATGGAAGTTTCCAGGATAGGGGTTGAATCCAAGCTGCAGCTGCTGACCTACCCCGCAGTCACAGCAAGGCTGGATCCTTAACCCATGAGTGGGGACGTTGATTGAACCCGCATCCTCGTGGATACTAGTCCAGTTCGTTACTGTTGAGCCACAGCAGAACCTCCCAGAATTCTGCCTTAATTATTACAAATTCCACAATACAATGAACATTTCTTCTTTCTTCCAAGGCTCACAATGCTTCTAGCAGACTAACAAGTTTCTCACTGCGAAGTGTAAGATTCAAGTGTAAAAAGCACTCATCACAACTGCTACCTTAAGAGATGAAATAAACATCAAGGGTAAGATTCTCTTTGTTTACAAGGAGTGTTTATCAGAAATCAAGGTAGTTTAAATTTCCTATTACAATTACATCCTTCCTATCTGCCAATATGATCTCTGTACCTGGTCAGCTGTAACAACCCTCAGTAGCATCACTTCAATACCTTCTGCAAGACAAGGATGCCCACTCTTGCCATTTTAGCCAACGTAATTCTCAAAGTCTTGGCCAGAGCAATTAGGCAAAAAAAATAAAGAAGAAAGGCTTTATTAGAAAGAAAGAGAGAATCTTTTCAGACCCAGGGAAAAAAAATGAAAATCTTGGGGTTCCCATCGTGGCTCAGCAGAAAGGAATCCGACTAGGAACCAAGAGGTTGTAGGTTCGATCCCTGGCCTTGCTCAGTGGGTTAAGGATCCAGCGTTGCCATGAGCTGTGGTGTAGGCTGCAGACGTGGCTCAGATCTGGCATTGTTATGGCTGTGGTATAGGCCGGCAGCTGAAGCTCCGATTAGAGCCCTAGCCTGGGAACCTCCATATGCCACAGGTACGGCCTTAAAAAGCCAAAAAAGACAGAAAAAATAAAATCTTGCCATTTGCAACAACATGGATGAAACTAAAGGACATTATAGTAACTGAAATAAGCCAAAGATAAATACTGCATGATATCACTTATGTGTGGAATCTAAAAAAAAAAAAAATTACATCAAACTCATAGAAACAGAGATGGTGGTTTCCAGGGGTTAGTGGTGACCAGGGACAAGCTAGTAAAAGGGTACAAACTTTCAGTTACAAGATGAATATGTTCTAAGGCTCTAATGTATAACGTGGTGACTATAGATGATAATACTGTATTGTCTAGTCAAAATTTGCAAAGAGAGGGAGTTCCCATTGTGGCTCAGCTATAACGAACCCGACTAGTATCCATAAGGACGTGGGTTCCATCCCTGGCCTCCCTCAGTGGGTTAAGGATCTGGTGTTTTTGAGAGCTGGGATGTAGATCACAGATGTGGCTCAGATCTGGCGTTGCTGTGGCTGTGGTGTAGGCTGGCAACTCAAGCTGATTCGACTCCTAGCCTGGGAACTTCCATATGCCATGCGCATGGCCTTACAAAGCAAATAAATAAATAAATAAATAAATAAATAAATATTTGCTAAGAGAGTAAAACCTGAGTGTCCTCCCCAATAAGTAAGTAATTAAATGATATGTGTTCATTTAATTACTTAACTAAGTGGTGGAAATCTTTCATAATGTGCCCATATATCAAACCGTCATATACACTCTGAGTATATTGTTGATTTACCTTAACATAGAGGGGGTGGGAACAATAAACTTGTAGAGCAGTGACATGACAGAAGAAAAAGGCTTTAGGTTTTTGGTGACAAACTGTGGGAAGGTAAATATATGGGGGAAACTAACAGAAGATTCAGGTTGTTTTAGTTTGTTGTGTCGATTCCTCTGGTGTCAGTTCTGGGCTAATGAGAATCTAGAGTTGTCCGCAGCGATTAAGACGACTCCTTCCTTTTTGGTAGAGGCAGAAAGCAGAGAGTTTTTTCTTGTGTAGGCTTCATCTTAATTGCCTTCAGTTCAAAATATGCCTATGCCAAAGGTGCATGTTTTAGGACAGCAGACGCTAAACCCCTTCACAGGTGTTCCTAACAAGCGGTGCTCCTCTTCTCAAACCGTTCATTTGAAACATTCATTTGCTGCTACGCTGCTTCTCCTATTCCATTTCATCCAGTTTCTTATGTGGAGATTGAAATAAGGATCAGGGTCATAGCCCCCAAATAATGTGTTATTTATTCTAAACTCTGCTCATCTGGCCTCTCGAGCCTTACTTGGTTACTTATAAAGACGGGCAAAACCCCCAGTTTTCTCGAGGATGAGCATTTTAGCCATACATTCAAACACTTAGGGATTTTTCCTGCGATATATTCCCAGTAATAATTTAAATAAATTCCAGGAGTTCCCATCATGGCTCAGTGGTTAACGAATCCGACTAGGAACCATGAAGTTGTGGGTTCGATTCCTGGCCTTGCTCACTAGGTTAAGGATCCGGCGTTGCCGTGAGCTGTGGTGTAGGTTGCAGATGCGGCTCGGATCCCACGTTGCTGTGTGGCGAAGGCCGGCGGCTACAGCTCCTGTTTTACCCCTAGCCTGGGAACCTCCATATGCCGCCGGTGCGGCCCTAGATAAGGCAAAAAAGAAAAGACCAAAAAAAAAGAAATTCCAGAATCCAAGATTAAGGCCAATTGAAAACAAATGTAACAATTTCAAAAATATCCACACCAATGGAGTTCCCATCGTGCGTGGCTCAGTGGTTAACGAACCCAACTAGTTACCATGAGGTTGTGAGTTCAACCCCTGGCCTCACTCAGTGGGTTAAGGATCCGGCATTGCCATGAGCTGTGGTGTAAGTCGCAGATGCGGCTCGGATCTAGCGCGCTGTAGCTATGGTGTAGGCCAGCAGCTACAGCTCCGATTAGACCCCTAGCCTAGAACCTCCATATGCCATGGGGCGGCCCCAATAAAACAAAAAAATGTCTACACCAATAAATCAACTCGTGGGAATCGCTCCTCAGGAAATAATCCAAAATATGAGCAAAGATGATGAAACTATACTCTGCAGCATTATTTACAATAGCAAGCTCTTGAAAACCAACAAAACATTTTAAAAATAGTTGCCTGGTTAAATAGTTTTAGTGCTTCCATTCACTAGACTTCAGCAGCCATTAAAAATATATTTACAGTCAGAAAAAGAAAGACAAATACCATAGGACATCACTTACATGTGGAATCTAAAATATGGCACAAATGAACCTGTCTACAAAAGAGAAACAGACTCACAGACACACAGAACAGACTTGTGGTTGCCAAAGGGGGAGGAGGAGGGAGTGGGATGGACTGGGAGTTTGGGGTGAGTAAAGGCAAGCTATTACACTTAGAGCGGATAAGCAACAAGGTCCTACTATACAGCACCAGGAACTGTGTCTAATCTCCTGGAGAGACCATGATGGAAGACGATAAAAGAAAAGGTATGTAAATATATGTATGACTGGGTCACTTTGCTGTACAGCAGAAATTGGCACAACATGGTAAATCAACTATAATAAATACATATGTATAAACATTCTATTAACAAAATACGTTTGTTTGGAGATAAATTTATTATAGATGTTAAATGGAAAAAGCAAGTTACAAAACTCTAATAACCTCTTAACTATATAAAACCCTGTACAGTGTGTTTGTCTGGGGAGCCATCTAGTTGAAAGAAACACTCAAACCAGCTTAACCAAAAGCAAACAAACAAACAAGAGCAGAGGAGTCTCTCGTACTCCCAGGGACAAGCGGAGAGAACTAAGGATCTAGGGCAGCACTGTTTTCCTGCCTTCTGGGATCCCAGGCTGTCCAACTCTCTTTTGATTCATTTCTTCATCACTTTATCTGCCCACAAGATTTTTCTCCTCTGCTGAATGGGACAACAATGTGACCTCCCAGTTGAAACACTCAGCAGAAGCGGGCTAGAATCGCTGTAAACACTGTGCCAAATTTCCAGCATGTAGAAGTGGATTGGGTAAGCAAGTCCACTTTCTTGTCCGACTGGATATGGTTCAATAACGAAAATTCAACCAAGCACATGTAGAAGACCTAATTGGCTTTTATGGAACAATTCGTGAATCAGGCAGCACCCCACCTAGCAAGCGGAGAAGACCTGTGAGGGAGAGCACACCATAGTCAAGGTCTCCAAGAATAAACCCATCAAATAAGTCACAGAAGGACCTCTTGGAAGAAGTCACCTTCAGTGTGGCTTGCACAGAGACCTCACGTCACTGAGTCTCGACCTCCTCAGAAGTGTTAACCCAGGTACAACAGCGGGTACCAGCTACAGCACAGACCTCTCCTAGCTCCACTGAGCTATCAGGCTCCATCCTATTATTAAGAACATCATTGCCCGGAGAGTTTAAGGATCTTTGTTGGACAGCTGTTGTCTTAGCAAAGGAATCTGAAATATCCTCAAAAGTTGAGGAGAGGTTTCTGATCATATCCTCACTCACATTTATGCCTACCCAGGGAATTACAGCCTTGTCAAAGGAGGTGAACCCTGAGCCGTGAATGCCTCCTGGTAGGTCCTTTCTAACCCGACCATGTAAATCCAGGAGAGTCAGCTGATGAGATGTTTTAGTTTGCTTGTAAACAGTTAGGGGTACAGTCAGACAACCTAAAAGGCGTTGCCTGGCTGTGTCCCAGACATCTAAATAAAGACCCAAGCAGAAGGATAAACCACCACCAACAAAGACAAACCCTGTCCTGGCACAGACCATTATCACCAGGGTACTGCTGTGACCAGGTTCTTTCACAGGGATTGCTGCTTTCATCCATTCAAGCCAGGGGTCGGTCAGGTTTCCAGCACATATTGGAAGAACATCTCCTAGCTTGAAATAAAGAATCATCCAAAGCACCTTGCATGGAGTTCCCGTCCTGGCTCAGTGGTTAACGAATCTGACTAGGAACCATGAGGTTGCGGGTTTGATCCCTGGCCTTGCTCAGTGGGTTAAGGATCCGGCGTTGCCCTGAGCTGCGGTGTAGGTTGCAGACGTGGCTCAGATCCCGCGTTGCTGTGGCTATGGCAAAGGCCAGCGGCTACAGCTCCTGTTAGACCCCTAGCCTGGGAACCTCCATATGCCGCAGATGCAGCCCTAGATAAGGCAATAAGACAAAAAAAAAAAAAAAAGCACCTTGCAAAGATGGGACATGCTGGTAAGATCTCTTAGTGAGTGGAGGAAGATCTGAGCTAGATAATCATGGGAATGCGAAGCGCAGATGTACCAAGACTGACATAAGTATTTGTGTCTACTTGGGCACATATGGTTATTGCGATCGAAGAAAGGTAAAACCAAGGCACAGGTTGTTCTGGACGGAAAAGTTGAACTCCGTAAAAGATTTGTGGCGCGGGGGGCGGAATGCAATGATTATAGTTTGCAGTGACCTTGAGAATAGAAGAGAAATTGGTCACAGAGAGGACCAGAGGTCCCCTAGCATCATGGATAGATTGGAATCTTTGATGACAAATCCAGTGATCTTAAATGTTACCCTCCTTCCCCACTGCCCCCCTGCCCGCCCAGCAATGGTCTGGGAGATCCAGATGAGGTCATTATGTTTCCAGGCCAATATCAGAGTAAAGGTTAGAAAGAGAAAAGGCAACATTTTTGTGTTTAGTTCAAGCACAAAGCCTCGATCTGGCGTCTCGGGTGGAAGCAGTCAGTCTTCCTTGATATCAGCTCCTTATCCTTCTTGTCAATCTTATTCCAAGATCTCCAAGACCATGTGTCAGATGGGGCCTTCTTTAACTATGAGATGTGTACCCAAGGCTCAATGACTTCTTATTTTGCAGCAGTGTCAGTGGTAAGAAGCAGCTGGTAACGTCCCTTCCACCAGGGTCAAGCACTGTTTTTTCTCTAATGGGGTTTCCAGAATACCCAATCACCAGGCTCCAAACTGTGACCAATAGGATCTTTTGAATTGGAGTCTTGTCAGCTTTCTTTAACCACTGATGATCGGCTTGAGCACAGACATTAAAGACTTAACAGTAGCTGGTCATGGTAGCATGGGATTCGAAGGGAGTGAGTTTATGTTTCCCAAAGGGGATATTGCAAATAGTCTACAAGGCCAGAGGCAACACCTGAGGCCGAGGGAGTCCAGCAGTTTCAGGGAGTATAGAGATTTTAAGCTTGAGGGTTCTAGGAGCTCTCTCAACCCTGCCTGAGGATTAAGGATGACAGGACAGGGATAATTCCAAGAGGTTCACAAGGACTTTGTGACAGTCCATGCCATTTACCCAGTGAAGTGGGTGCCTCGATCACTGGATATTATGGGAGATGAGAAATATGTTTTCCAGTAGTGCCTTTGCCGCTATGAGGGCATCAGGCTTATGGCAGGGGAGGCTCCAACACATTCTGGAAACATACATCCAATAACAAGAACATAGTGATAACCCATGCAAGGTGGCAAGTGACTCAAGTCCCACTGCAGGAGCTCAGATGGTGCCAAGGGAGGAAGTCTGAAGCCTCTGGGATGGGAACAGTTTTCCCAGTATTATGGACATGACAGGTCAGACATGGAGAGTAAAGTTTGCACAGTGTTAGGCAATCTCCCCCCACTGATGATCATTTATAATTAGAATTTTTTTTTTTTTTTTTTTGCCACCCCAAGGCATATGGAACTCCCAAGCTAGGGATCAAATCCAAGCCACAGTCTCAATCTAAGCCAAAGCTGCAGCAACGCTGGATCCTTAACCCACTGTGCCAGGCCAGGGATTGAACCCACGTCCCAGTGCTCCCAAGACGCTGCCAATCCCATTGCACCACAGAGGGAGCTCCTCACTGTTCTTTAACCCACTGCACCACAGCAGGAACTCCTAATCTGAAGCATCTTAAATGCACTATGATGGGTGAAGGAATGTAAAAACTGAAAATGGGGTTTGCCAGGGACCAGGAAGAACCAGTTGGCAGTCTTGCGTTTCCCAGAGCCCTGACTGTTTAATTTACAAGCTTGGTTTGCCCATCTTAACGCCTCTGATTCAGGGGTAGAGCATAGCTGGATGTCTTGTTACAAGGACAGTAGGATGACAAAAGTCTGGACACAAGGGACCATTTTTTGCAGCAGCAGAAAGCACAGTAGCCACATGCTCCATAACTTCCACGGAGTCTGTTGCTGCTGACTTGGGATGAGAGTCACCTGGGGTATTGCCCTGATCCTCAGGTTCAGTCTTCTTAGTATAAGCCTCGAATTTGACAAAAGCAATTCAGACCATAAGAAAAGAGAAGCAAGGAAGTCATTTACTTGGGTTTTTTTGGTTTGTTTTTTTTTTTGTTTTTAAGGGCCAAATCCTCGGCATATGGAGGTTCCCAGGATAGTGGTCAAATTAGAGCTGTAGTCACTGGCCTACACCACAGCCACAGCAATGCTGTGATCCAAACCGCATCTTCAACCTATACCACAGCTCACAGCAACGCCGGATCCTTACCCCACTGAGTAAGGCCAGGGATTGAAACTCCGTCTTCATGGATGCTAGTCAGATTCATTTCTGCTGAGCCACGATGGGAACTTCTCTCTTGGGTTTTTTTTTTTGTTTTTTGTTTTTTTTTTTTGCCACAACTGCAGCATATGGAAGTTCCCAGGCAAGGGATCGAATGCTGCACCACACGTCAGTGACCAGAGCCACAGCGGTGAAAACTCAGGAGCCTTAACCCACTAGGCCATCAGGGAACTCCCCCTACTTGTTCATTTTTGATTGGGATCCAAGGGGACATAAGAAAACCCATTTGTTCCTCTAATATTCCGAAATCATGGACAACCCCAAAGACACATCAGCTTTCAGTATAAATGTTAATAATTAGCCCTTTTGATAACCAGTGTGGTGGGAACAGGGCCAGGAGCTCTGCTTGCGGGAGGTTGCCCCTTTCAGGGGGTTCAAATGGAATAGTTACAGCACGGCCAGTTTGGAAATTTCCTTTGTCACTTTTACAAGACGACCCAACAATAAGCAAAATTAGACCAGGGTAAGTCAAAGGGGGTGTCTCATAAATGGGGATGCAGGGTCACAAAATGGGACATCAATGCCTCACAGTCACAGGGCACACCTGTGTCAGGCAGGGGTCGCCATGAGGCAGGACTGAGAAGACTGCAACATTAGCCACACGGATGGACCTAGATGTTATCATATTAAGTGAAGCAAGTCAGAGAAAGAGAAATGCCACAGGACATCACTTATATGCAGAATCTACAGTATGAATTTATGTACGAAAAAGAAACAGACTCACAAACATAGAGAACAGACTTGTGGTTCCCAGTGGGTGGGATTGGGAGTTTGGGATCAGCAGAATGAATAAACAATAAAGTCCTACTGCATAGCACAGGGAACTATATTCAGTATCCTGTAATAAACCTAATGGAAAAGAATATGAAAAAGAATGTATATGTGTATGTATATATACATATTCAGTTACATATATATTCATATATATATTCAGTTATATATCATACTTTGCTATACAGTAAAAATTAGCACGACATTGTAAATCAACTGTTCCTCGATAAAATAAATTTTAAAAATAAATAAATAAAACTTAGAAAAGACAGCCTCTTCAATAAATGGTGCTGGGAAAACTGGACAGCTACATGTAAAAAAATGAAACTGGAACACTTCCTAACACCATGCACAAAAATAAACTCAAAATGCATTAAAGATCTAGATATAAGACCAGATACTATAAAACTCTTAGAGGAAAACATAGGCCAAACACTCTCTGAAATAAATGATAGCAACATCTTCTCAGATCCATCTGTCAGAGTAAGGACAATAAAAAGAAAAATAAACAAATGGGACTGAAACTTCAAAGTTTTTGCACAGCAAAGGAAACCCTAAACAAAATGAAAAGACAACCCACAGAATGGGAGAAAATATTTGCAAATGAATCGACTAACAAGGGATTAATCTCCAAAATTTACAAACACCTCCTGCAGTTCAATACCAAAAAAAACCAAACAACCCCATCAAAAAATGGGCGGAGAATCTAGGCAGACAATTCTCCAAAGAAGACATGCAGATGGCAAATAAACACATGAAAAGATGTTCAACATCAATCGTCATTAGAGAAATGCAAATCAAAACCACTATGAGGTACCACCTTACACCAGCCAGAATGGCCATCATCAAAAAGTCTACTAACAATAAGTGCTGGAGAGGGTGTGGAGAAAAAGGATCCCTATTACACTGTTGGTGGGAATGCAAATTGGTGCAACCACTGTGGAAAACAGTATGGAGATTCCTCAGAAAAACTCAAAATAGAATTACCATTTGATCCAGCAATCCCATTCCTGGGCATCTATCCAGAGGAAGCCATGACTCGAAAAGACACATGTACTCCAGTGTTCATTGCAGCACTCTATGCAATAGCCAGGTCATGGAAACAACCTAAATGCCCATCGACAGAGGAGTGGATAGGGAAGATATGGTACATACACACAATGGAATATTACTCAGCCATTAAAAGGAACGAATTACCAACATTTATAGCAACATGGATGGACCCAGAAATTATCATGTGAAGTGAAACCAGTCAGACAATTAGACAGCAACATCCGATGCTACCACTTACGTGTGGAAACTAAAAAGACAATGAACTCTTTGCAGAACAGACAATGATTCACAGACTTTGGAAAACTTTTGGTTTCCAAATAAGACAATCTGAGGGGGTGGGGGGATGCACTGAGGGTTTGGGACTCAAATGCTATCAAATTAAGTTGTGATGATTTGTGTACACCTATAATTGTAATAAAATTCATTAAGCAATGGGGAAAAAAAAGATTCCCTGCCCAGAAAAACAATAAATGAATAAAAATAAAAAAGAGAGTTTGTACAAACTAAAAAAATAAATAAATAAATAAACTTATACATCACACACAACAAAGAGCACTGCATTGTTCAAGATATAGATTCGGTGGTGAAAGCAGAAAGAGCTCACAGGAGGTTTGCATGCTTTCAAAGACATGTTGAATTAATCCAGAGTTAAGAAGACCCCGGCCAGCGTGTGGAGTTTATAGATGTCATTTCCTAGGGTTAGATCTGCTGGGGTTCTACTAACTTTGCAGCTATGGCTATAGCCATAAAGCATAGGCACCAACAACTGAATCAAGTTGCATGTTGTAATAGGGCTTTGTTTATTGCCATGTTCCTTTTTTTTTTTTTTTTTAGGGCTGCACCCACAGTATATGGAAGTTCCCCAGGCTAGGGGTTGAATCCGAGCTGCAGCCGCCGCCTACACCACAACCACAGCAATGTGGGATACAAACCGCGACCGCAGCTTACCTCAAGGCAACGCAGGATCCTTAACTCACTAAACAAGGCCAGGGAATCAAACCTGCATCCTCATGGATGGATACTAGTCGGGTTCATAACATGCTGAGCCACGAAGGGAACTCCCCATGGTCTTGTTGTTATGTGAAAATTACCAGGGGAGTTCCCATCGTGGCTCAGTGGTAAACAAATCCAACTAAGAACCATGAGGTTGCGGGTTCGATCCCCGGCCTTGCTCACTGGGTTAAAGATCTGGAGTTGCCGTGAGCTGTGGTGTAGTTTGCAGATGCGGCTCGGATCCTGCGTTGCTGTGGCTGTGGTGAAGGCAGGCAACTACAGCTCCTGTTAGACCCCTAGCCTGGGAACCTCCATATGCCGTGGGTGCGGCTCTAGATAAAGGCAAAAAAAAGACAAAAAAAAAAATTACCAGGGCTTGGTTATCGTTTTCATGTATAAATAAGGTGAAAGGCTTTGAATTGTTAGGTAGCCCTAGGGCAGGTGGCTCTTGGGGTGCAGCTGCTCTCTCAGTCTTTTAAAGGGTTGTTCAGTTTATCTTCAGGAAAGGGGCCTGGGGAACTAGGAAACAAATGGAGAAAAATTAGGAACCCACTGTCTGCATAATCAGCAAGGCCTAGAAATCCATGAAGCTGTCTCTTAGTGGTAGGCCTAGGAAATTCTTGGATTAACTTAATTCTTTCTGGAGATAGCTGCATGCTTCAGTGCTTAGGTTACGACCCAAATAATGAACAGCGTCCAAAAATAATTGTAATGCCGTTTAAAGACCTTATGTCCTTTTTCAGCTAAGTGTTGCAGCAAATAAATGGAATCTTTTGTGGGTGCCTCTTTGGTAACTGAGCACAGCAGGAGGTCATCCACATCCTTTAAAAGGGTCGCTTTCCTGGGGGACTGGAGGCTGCTTAGACTTTGATGAAGCACTTGGGAGAAATAAGAAGAGGCCTCAGTGAACCCTTGGGCATGACTGTCCAGGTATAGTGTTGACTGTTTCCAGTAAAGGTGAATAAATATTGGTCTACAGTGATGCTGACAAAAACACTGAACAAAATTCTACAGCACTGAACTTTTTTTTTTTTTTTTTTGGATGCACCCACAGCACATGGAAGTTTCCCCAGCTAGGGATCCATCTCAGGCCACAGCAGTGACCCGAGCTGCCGCAGTGACAATGCCAGATCCTTAACCCCCGGTGCCACCAGGGAACTTCTAAACCAAATTGAGTCTGACAAAGCCTGTGACAAAAGGGCTTGGAACAACTGGGAAATGGAATATACACTGTCTCATCTCATGACTAGCTCTGAAGTCTCCCGTGCCCTCCCGTACAGCTTCCGGACTGGAGAGATCCATGGGTTTTACAAGGTACAAGGAAGGATTAATTCCTGGGCGATGAGGTCTTTTATTATTGATGTGAGGCCTTGTATGGCTTCAGGCTTTAATGGATATTGAGGGCATTTAGGAAAAGGTTTGGTCACGTCAATCTGAATTGTTATAGGTTCTGTAGTTTTTACTCTCCCAAGGTCAGTCTCAGAAGTAGCCTATTGACTCTCAGGCACCTGAAATTGGGGGATCTGTGTTGGAATTCTTCTTTTATAACAAAGATCGGTTGCAAAACACAGAAAAGATCAGGTTCAGGTTGATCAGGAAATTCTAAAAGAAGTCTCCACCAGAAGCGAAACATATTCGCCCTTTTAATTTAGAAAGGAGGATTTCTGCTTAATAGACTAGGACTGTGTCACATTATTAAAAAAAAAAAAAAGGCAGTTCAATAAAAGGTCTCAGAGCCATTTGTACTGGTTAAGACAGAAACTCTCTTTGAACTTTATAAGACACACCCACTATGGAAATCATTTTTTTCATTTTAAGATTTAATGTAGGAACTATAGTCCTGGTGTCTAGCAGAACTGGGCAAGGTTATCCATTAATTTTTTTTTCTTTTTTCTTTTTTAGGGCTGCACCTGCAGCATATGGAAGTTCTCCAACTAGGGGTCAGATTGGAGCTGCAGATGCTGGCCTACACCACAGCCAGGGCAACACAGGATCTGAGCCACATCTGCGACCTACACCAAAGCTTGAGTCAACACTGTATCCTAAACCCTCTGCATGAGGCCAGGGATCAAACCCAAATCCTCAGAGACAATGTCAGGTTCTTAACCCACTGAGCCACAACAGGAACTCTGATTTTCCATTACTTTTATTTTCCATTTGGCTGTTTAAGGGTAGCAGTTTATCTGAGGGTCCCTCAGAGCCCCAGTCCTAGGAGGGACTTTATGGGGACCTCCCTTGGCAGCATTTGAGTGGATATCGAGCAATTTGCATTGGATCTTTTTTTCCAGTATCCCATTAATTACAAAGGAAAAATCAATTGTTGGGCCATGTTTATTGATGGTGGGCCCCTAGGAGGAAATTTACTTGAGGTCACTTGGCTTGGAGCTGTTGCAGCTGTAAGGCCATTAGGTCAAAGGACCTTTGTTTATGATCTTGGTCCAAAGTCCTTTCGAAGTATTCAGCTGTGGTCAGGCCGGTGGCCTTCCATCCTATTTTTTGCCTTCTTTGTCAACCCTGCTAATCTCAGGGAATAATCCATTTACAAACAGGGCAGCTAGAACACCCTGAGGGTCCTTCTCTACTGTATGGAATCCAGGAGGTCGTAAGAAGGGCGCTTTAAAGTCTGCCACAGATGCATAATTCTTTTGTCTGCATGTTTGAGAAAAGGAGCAATCCATGTGAGCAGGGAAGACTCTCAAAATGGTTTTTAAAGATCAGCTGCAATGTTTCGAGCCTTTTCTGGTCATAAAAAGGACCACGCTGGAGATGGAGGATCTCAAATATCATCCTTGGGATCATGCCTCCTGCTTCCGGCTTCCATTTTTGGGCTTCACCAGATCCTGCTGACATACATGCAGGCTGATAAAGATCTGGCAGCTGGGGGTCATGCCCCATAAGGATTCTAAATTCTTCAAAAAACATCTTTGGGAGAGCCTCCCTGAATGGAGGAAATTCTTTACCTATGGCCCTTAGTTCGATCTTTGACCAAGGAGAGAGAACCGAGAAGGATCACCTGCAACCTTGGGTGGTTTCATTTCAGCAGGTAACTGTTTAATAGTCTCTGCAGAGTGGAAAGGCAGTGCAGGCAGAGAATCAGGAAAATGTTAGTCCTCAGGGAAAGAAGCACAGAGGGGAGAAGTAGGAGGCACATTGAGTCCCTTGTCTTTTTGTTTTAGGTACCATTTTTCCTTAGCCTTGCATAACAAGGGTTTTTTTTGTTTGTTGTTTGTTTTTTGTCTTTTTTTTTTTTTTTTTTTTTTTTTTTTTTTTTTTTTTTTTTTTTTTTTTTTTTTTTGTCTTTTAAGGGCCCCACCCTCCACATATGGAGTTTCCCAGCCTAGGGGTTGGATCATACCTGTAGCTGCCAGCCTACACCACAGCCACAGCCACTCGGGATCAGAGCCTCCAAGCTGCATCTGCAACCTACACCACGGCTCATGGCAACACCAGATCTTTAGCCCTCTGAGCAAGGCCAGGGATCAAACCCACATCCTCATGGATACTAGTCAGGCTTCTTAACTAGTGAGCCACAAGAGGAACTCTGTGAGGTGTTTTTATTTATTTATTTTTGGTTGTTGTTTTTTATGGCCACACCCACGGTATGTGGAAGTTCCCCAGCCAGGGACTGAATCCACGTCACAGCTGCAACCTATGCCACAGCTACAACAACACAGGATCTTTAACCCACTGCACAGGGCCAGAGATCAACCCACGCCTCTGCAGCAACCTGAGCTGCTGCAGTTGGATTCTTAACCCACTGTGCCACAGCAGGAACTCCCATAACAAGCTGTTTAATGAAGCTATTTTGGCATCTTGCAGCCTTTGGGGAACTCTGCACATCAGCTAAAATAGGTATCCCATTCTATTTATTTAATTCAGAAACGCTTCATTTCAAATGCGCCTCTTAAAGGAACAATCGTGTCTAATTGGAACATTCCCCAGAATGGCCATTATTAAGCCTAGGTTGTTCTTAGTAAGATTTTTGCCACTTTTGTATTTATACCTTCGGGGACCAGTTTTTAGATATACAATCAGCAGATGTGCCAGAAGGTGGCGTGCTTGACTCTTCAGAATTTAAGGCTCTCATAAGCTAAGCCTTTGGGTTTCTCAGAGCCAAAAGGAAGTCGTAAAAAGGGATGTGCTGCCAGGCTGGGGATTGTGTGTGTTTTGCCGTGTACCTCACTGCAGGGAAGTTTCCCTGAGGTTGGCGGGTGACCTAGTGTCACTCTAATCTGTCCCATAACCAATTTATCTCAACACCGGTGTCTTCGATTTAGTGGGCGATCCCTCAAACAACCTTTCTATCCTTAACCTGTACCCACCAATTTTTGCAGCTTTTTGGCCTCTGAGATCCCCACTAGCAACAGCCTTTATTTATATAAAACAAGGCAAACATTCGCTTTACCTCACCAGCAGGGACAAAGAGATGTTACTGCCACCTGACCAAGAGAAGGCCTGTGCACCACCAACAGTTTTCACAGAACCTTGAGCTGGGGACAGGACTGAACCAACAGTGGGGACTCAACAAGTGCAGACTGGGGCCGGGGGCTCTACATGGACAGAATCAAGGGCTTGGGGGTTTCCACTTACAACCTAGGAATTGTCTGAGAGGCTAAGGGCCTCGCTTAGTTGGCTCTGGGCAGAACCATCTACCAGCCTAAGCTGACCTGCCCCATAAGCCAAACAGACGCAGAGAGAATTCAGAACCAAGAGGGAACTTACCCACGGTCCCTGGAAAGGGTGAAAAAGAGTGAACTCAAAAGTGGGTTCACCGGTACCGTGCCTGTGTTTTTCATTGTCCCGAAGCCATCAGAAATCTCCTTCAGTCCCACTGCTGCCATAAAATCTACTAAATAACAAAAACTCAGCTGAGTAAATTTAAAAGATCTAATTGGGAGTTCCCGTTGTGGCTCAGCAGGTTAAGGACTGGATGTTGTCTCTGTGAGGATACAGGTTCAATCCCTGGCCTCGCTCAGTGGATTAAGGATTTGGTGTTACCACAAGCTTCAGCACAGGTCCACAGATGCGGCTCTGATCTGGCGTTGCCGTGACTGTGGCCTGGGCCTCAGCTGCAGCTCCGATTCAACCCCTTGCCTTTTAGGAACTTCCATATGTCTCAGAGGCTGCCATTAAACAAAAAAAATTTAATTGGCTTTATTGAACAATTTATGAAACAGGCAACATCTCACCTAGGAAGTAAAGAGGAGCTCTGTTGAGCTGCAGAAAAGGAAGCTTTTTAAAGGCAGATAGAGCGGAAAAAAGGAAATTATTAGCAAAGATAGTGTTTTAGGCAAGGCCACCCTCCTGAAGAGAGTAGAAGGGACTATGAGCAGATTTCCCAGCCCTGACCAGGAAATTCCAGTTTAGCCAGCATCACATTCCTGGGGAAGGGTGAAATTGTAATTAGGACAGGTATTAAGCCTTGGCCTACTGCCGTGGAGCCAACACATGGGATTCCATTAGGGGTTTGTTGTTTCCTTTTTAACAAGAGGCAGAGGTCATTTTATCCACCTGACCGCAGGGGCGCCTCCTGGTAGGTACATTATTGGGGGCAGCATGAAGTGAAAGGTCAGTGGCCCGGGCAGATGCCTGAAAGGTAGCTTGCTGTTACTGTCATAGAAGGAAGGAAATGCACCACATTTTTAATAATACTCATCACTGAATATCTAGATCATGGTGGTCTCTATTTTATGTATGCTATTTTATCTTTATACCTTTTCTATAGCACAATGTGTATTTTTAGAATCAGGAGAAAAGTAGGTTTGGTTTTGTTTTTTAATATCTAACACATATTGAGTCCTGTCTTTAGTATGTGCCCGTTTGTTGGGTGTGGAAGATGCAAAGTTGGATGACTAATGGACATTGTCTTCAATCAGCCTGCCTCTTCGTGCTGACTGCCCCTTCCTTGTGTTCATACCTGCCAAGACCTTGTGAGATTCTAAATGGTTTCTGCCCCCAGTGTCATTAAGTTATATAACTCTTAACTCCAATCACAACTGTGGTCCCTACTATGCAATTTCGTTACTGATTGATTGTAAGCATTTGCTGATTCTTGAATTTTTCAAATGAATCTATCTCTCTTCTTCCCCAAAAAAGACTAATTTTTTTTGTTTGTTTGTCTTTTTAGGGCGGCCCCATGGCATGTGGAGGTTCCCAGGCTAGGGGTCCAGTCAGAGCTGTAGCTGCCGGCCTACACCACAGCCACAGCAACGCAGGATCTGATCCACATCTGTGACCTACACTACAGCTCACGGCAGTGCTGGATCCTTAACTCACTGAGCAAGGCCAGGGATCAAACCTGCAACCTCATGGTTCCTAGTCAGGTTCGTTAACCGCTGAGCCACGACGGGAACGTCCAAGACTAAGTTTTTTTAAAAAGACAAGACATTCTTAATATTTCTTTAACAGCCCTCCAGTTAACTAGACTGGTATTCATTATGTGCAATAAATATGAATTTGCTGGTTAAATTTCGCTTTTTTAGTCATCAGAAAACTAACTTTCCCATAACTGCTGTCATTTGTCTCTCCTGGGTGTTTACCTAATATTTAAATGGCCAGTTCTTCCCCCACTTTTATGAAATTAGCCGTAATTCCCCTTTCACCATTCACGCTTCCTTCATCTTCACAATTTGACTAGCCAGCACTCATATTTCATGATCATAAATGTCTACTTCAGTTAGGAATCTGGATAGAGCACAAAATCCTGTTTCTTCTTTCCTATACATAGGGAATTCTATCCCTAAAATTGTAACCTATAGTCTTTTTTTTTGTCTTTTGGGGGCTGCACCTGAGGCATATGGAGGTTCTCAGGCTAGGGGTCGAATCAGAGCTGTAGCCACTGGCCTACGCCACAGCCACAGGAATACCAGATCTGAGCCACGTCTGTGACCTACACCAGAGCTCATGGCAACGCTGGATCCTTAACCCACTGAGCAAGGCCAGGGATCAAACCTGCATCCTCATGGATGCTAGTCAGATTCGTTTCTGCTGAGCTGTGACAGGAAACCTTTTTTTTTTTTTTTTGCTTTTTAGAGCCATACCCAAAGGATATGGAAGTTCCCAGGCTAGGGGTCAAATCAGAGGTACAGCTGCCAGCCTATACCACAGCCACAGCAACGCGGGATCTGAGCCTCATTTGCAACCTACACTGCAGTTCACAGCAATACTGGATCCCTGACTCACTGAGCAAGGCCAGGGATCGAACCTGCATCCTCATGGGTACTAGTCAGATTCGTTTTTGCTGCACCGCAACAAGAACACCCATGTAACCTATAGTCTTTACATGACTTTTTGTGGCTTTTACTATGGCTGGGGCTAGACTCAGTTTCGAAAACTTCTCCACTGGTTCCATTTGAATACAATCTTTGACTCTCACAGGAGAGGTAGCATGATTCAGTGGAAAGCCAGAAAGACCAAGATTTGGATCTCAGCTCACCTGATGGGGACCACTAGTAAGATACCTTACCTCTCTGAGCCTCAGTTTCCATATATGCAAAATGGGAATCGTAACTCCTGCCTCTTGATGTTAAGATTAAATATGTGTACCATACCCATCCCACAGGTGATCAGTAAACATTTGGTAAACTGATGAAATGGAAAGCGCTATCAGGAAAACACCCAAATAATTGTCCCTGTCTCAAAGGGCAGTGAGAGTCCTTGGTAAAGGATGTAAAACTCCTTTTAGAGTCAAATTACTTGGGCAAAGGTCAGCCCCTCCTTTGGTGAAAAAGGCTGAGGGTGGAGCTTAACGAGGAAGCGGCTCCCTTTCCTAAGTCTCCCTCCAGCTTTAGTTCAACCTGAAGAGGCGACACCCGGTGGAGTGTCAGGTCACAAGAGCCTTCTGAAATGAGGAGCCAGGAAGACTTGACGAAAGTGTCCTCTTAAGTTTCGTGGAGAGAGACTCAGGCATAGAACTATCCTTACTGCCACCTGACCTGAAGCAGGAGAAACCACTGACAGCCCGGAGACCAGGTAACACCAGGAGGCACCAGTATTCGTTCTCAGCCTTTCCAGCTGGACCTGGGGCGGGCACGTCAGTCCTGGTTTTGCTAACTCACTAGAGATCAGTAGATCTCGCCGAGTTTATTTCAAAGTTCCTACCGTGTCAGTCTCAGAAAGCAAAACTAAGAATCTAACACTAAAAGCTAAGCAACTAGTTTGGGGTTTCAAAGGAAGGGAAAGCTATTTAGGTTTCTCTTTCATTTCTCCTTTGCTCAGAAGATTTGGATTAGTTCAGTTGAGAATACATAAGTGGCCAAATGATTTTTAACATTATGCAAGTCTCTCGCACTGAGTATGTGACAAGGTGTGCGATGACAAGACAGAGGCCCACGGCAGTGCCAGCTTCCTCCCCCAGAGCGGAAACGGGCTGCAGACTGGAGTGCCTGGGTTTGAGCCAGAGTCCTGAGCCCATGTGGGAACTTGGACACAAGGTCTAGTCCTGGCAGACCCCCTAGAGACTTCCTTGGGTACAAGGCTCAGGTGAAATGGGAAATTCTGCTCCCTCCCGCGTTCCCGCCCCTCTCTTCATAACCGTCAGAGCCTGAGTCTCTGTGTTTAATTACTAAGACCCCAGGCTCTGTCTCTCGGTTTAGCCTCTATTGTAGGAGGTTAAGATATTTTACCTCATTCCTCGTTTCACCCTGAGGGTTAAAAAACGGGTCATACTTGGAGATGACAAACAGAAGGAGGGACCAAAACACTAGCTGTTCAGGGAAGGAAGAGAAGGGCGGATCACCTCTGACGGGCACAAGGGGCAGAGGCTGCGGAAGGGCAGACGCAAAGCCACCAGATGGCACCGAGCTCCTAATCTCCCCTGGAACAGCCCTCGGGGATGAGCGTCCTCACTCCTGTCTTACATTTGGATCTAAGCAGAGTGAGCAAATCTGAGTTCCAGCCAGCTTCCCGGGGCCCTGGTGGCGACAGCCTCTGTGCCCTTGCGAGGTCTGTTTCCTCCTGGACCTGCCACCAGAAAGGAAGCAAAATCTCACCTGGACAAAGGAATCCAGAGCGAGAAAAACCCCAAGTGTGTCCTGCCATCCTGGAGATCAGGTGCTGCCCTGCCCTGCTCCTAGGGGACTAGCTGCGGGGGAACCCGCAGGACTTTGACCATGTAGGGGTTGAGGGGGAGGGAAACTTCTGGGAGGGCAAAGAGGCCAGCAAAAGACAACTTGTAACCTCTCTCTCTTTCGGAAGCAGGTCTGTGAGAGTTTGGTGTAGATAAGAGAGGGTATGTCAATACGCAGGGTAGGGCTGTGTGCACTGAGCCACTGAATTACAATAAGCTTCACCTGTCTGATTTTGGAGCTAATTTTCCCCTCCACGCTCTGAAGTTGCACCCTGGGGCCCCACCCAGGACTTCCTTTCCATAAGCATAAGCATGAAACTTACCTGTACGTTTCCATTGACCCAGAAGTTGGGCGTTTTGAACGCGAATGGCTGAGATCAGAAGGGCTGCCATGTGTGATAAATAACTCACTGTAAAGACTTTACGATCAATTTAACAGTCCCCTCATTCACACGAAGGATCAGTAGGAGGCACTGGAAATGTCTTAACTGATACTCAGATGCCACTGTGAGAGCTTGCTGGCCTGTCTCCTCGGCACCTCTGCTCCCGGCCACTGTCTGAGTGCTGCCGTGGTCTCTGCTTCTCTCCCTCGCCCTTGGCCTTGCCTCTTGGTTGGGCCGAGTACTCAGATCCTCCCGGCCTGTAATGTGACAAAAATTTCTGTCACAAAATGGAAGGACCGCGTGCTCCATCTGGAACTCTGGTTTTCCCCCTTTTCAGATGTTGCTCCTGAATCAGCATTTTGCAAACCCATCTCTTAAAGAAGAACCCTTTCCCCAGTAGCATCACACAGGCACACACCACACACACACACTTTTTTTCCTATTCATTCACTTTGTCAAAAAATTTTTTATTACCATTGATTTATGATGTGACATTTTCTGCTGTACAGCAAAGTGACCAGCCATACATATATATACACATTCTTTTTCTCATACTGATACCGGAAGGTTGATACTGGAATCCGGTTCTTGTTCACGGCAGTTGAAGAATGAACTCCGCGAACACACAGGCAGCAAGCATGTAGTCTTCATTAAAGAAAAGCAAATAGCTCCCAGGGCTGCTGGGAGGGGGAAAAAGCCCCCTTCTCTATTGTCCTATAGGGGTTTTTACTCCTTAAAGATGGGGGGATCCAATGTGGGGTCAAGAAAGATGTGGCTTCCTCCCATTGGCCTTGTTCAATTACCTAAATCAGTTCTTGTCCAATAGGGCCTTAGGGGTGGAAATGTCCCCGTCTAAGTCTCATAGTTTCTTTACCCCGTCTAAGTCTCATAGTTTGTGCCTTTTTTCTGAGTCACAGGGGATTAGGGATTAATGTCCATCGGGGCTTAGTTACACTCCCTACAGTATACAAAGCCCGCAGGGATGTTACTCCCTGGAGCTCTTAAATGGCAAATGTTAATCAATGGCCATATCAAAGAATGCATCTGAATGAAGCCCATGTTCCAGCACTGACTACCTGAGTTAATATTCTGCCTCAATATCATTCCCCATGTGTTTTATCCCAAGAGATCCCTGTGCTGTACAGCACACACACACACACACACACACACACACACACTTTTAAAGTCCTCACATTGCATTAGAAACTTTTTGCTTTTTTTTTTTTAAACTTACACGGTTTCCTCCAGAGTAGTTTGGTGGCTGGAGGAAGGCTCACCCCCTACCAAGGACATGGTTCCTGGAGGACCCGAGTGTACTTCTGGTCCGAAGGAAGCTTCAAATTAAAACCCACATAAATCTCCTCCTGACACCCTCCAGCGCTGCTCCCTGCCTGGGCTCAGCCACATCCGCAGTGAGATGTCACCTGGAGTCTGACCTCATGTCCAGCTCTCCTAGCCCTTTCTCACACTTTCTCATGTATCTCAGGTCACTCAGTCTCAACCCCAGGTCCACTTTACGCCCTTCCAAGAACCTCAGTTTTCAACATTTTTTTTTTTTTTTTGCTTTTTAGGGTCGCATTAGAGGCACGTGGAGGTTCCCAGACTAGGGGTCTAATAGGAGCTATAGCCGCCGGCCTATACCACAGCCACAGCAACGCGGGATCCGAGCTGCGTCTGCAAACTGCACCACAGCTCACAGCGATGCCAGATCCCCGACCCACTGAGTGAGGCCAGGAATCGAACCTGCAACTTCATGGTTCCTAGTTAGATTCGTTTCCACTGAGCCAAGACAGGAACTCAAGTTCTCAATATTTTTAAGCAGTATCTTTCATTCACAGAGTTGTCAGATTTGCTTAAAAATATGAGAGGCCCTGTTAGGTATGAATTTCAGGTAAACGACAGATAATATTTTGTAAGCATACAATATTCGGGACCTACTTATACTAAAAAGTTATCATTTATCTGAAATTCAAATTTGACTATATATTCCATAGTTTTACCTGGTAGATTCATTCATCAAATATTTATGAAGCACTTTGTGTCAGGCGTTATGCTAGGTGCTTAGAAAGACAGCCAGGTTCCAGGCTTCATACACTTTATACACATACCCACACCCATATTATCTATAGATAAACCAAATATTTGCATGTCACTAGTTTTCTTCATTGCAGCATTTGATGAACTTGCTTTTGTATACACATTAAAACTTACCAAAAAGGTAACCTATTATAAAATAATCTAACTTTAAGGAAGATGCTAATATTTCTTGAGCATTTAACATCTACCATGCACTACTTTAGGTGATTTACATGTGCTTTTTCTTTTTTTTTATCCACATAACAACATGATACGGGGGGTATGTATTTTTAGGTTTTTTTATTGAGGTATAGTTGATATACAATAATGATTCACAATTTTTAAAGGTTATACTCCATTTGTGGGGATTATAAAATATTGGCTACACTCCTTGTGCTGCATAATATATATCCTTGTAGCTTATTTATTTTATACACAATAGTTTGTACCTCTTAATCCCCTCCCCCATCATGCCCCTCCTCCTTCCCCACTCTCCATTGGCAACCGCTAGTTTCTTCTCTATATCTGTGAGTCTTTTTTGTTATATTCACTAGTTATGTTTTTAAGATTCCACATGTAAGTGATATCATACAGTATTTGTCTTTTTCTTTTTGACTTACTTCATTTAGCATAACCCTTCAAGTCCATCCGTGCTGTTGCAAATGGCACAATTTCATTTTTTTTTTTTATGGCTCGGTAGTATTCTATATATACACACACAGTATACACTGTATCTTCTTTATCCATTCATCTATTCGTGGACACTTAGGTACCTTCTGTAGCCTGGCAACTATAAATAATGAACCCGTAACCTCATGGTTCCTAGTCGGATTCGTTAACCGCTGTGCCATGATGGGAACTCCTCCATACAAATTTTATTTATTTTAGTTCTGTGAGAAATGCCCTTGGTATTTTGATAGAGATTGCATTGAATATGCAGATTACCCTGGGTAGGATGCATATATTACTATTACTTCTTCCAATCCACGAACATAGTATATCTTTTCATCTGATGGTCTTATCTTCAGTTTCTTTCATCAGTGTCTTATAATTTTGCAAGTACAGATCTTTTACTTCCTTAGGTAGGTTTATTCTTAGTTATTGTATCCTTTTTGATGGAATGATAAATGGGATTGTTTCCTTAATTTCTTTCTGACAGTTCATTTTTAGAGTATATAAATCCATATGTCTGTATATTAATTTTGTATGCTGCTACTTTACCAAATTCATTGATGAGCTCTAGCAGTTTTTTGGTGACAGCTTTAGGATTTTCTATGTAGAGGATCATGTTGTCTGCAAACAGTGACAGTTTTACTTCTTTCTTCCCAATTTGGATTCCTATTATTTCTTTTTCTTCTCTGATTGCTGTGGCTAAGACTTACAAAACTATGCTGAATGAAAGTGGTGAGAGTGGGCATCATTGTCTTGTTCCTGATCTTGGAGGAAATGCTTTCAAATTTTCACTGTGGAGTATGATGTTACCTGTGACATTCACATATGTGGATTTTATGAAGTTATGTTCCCTCCACACCTACCTTGTGGAGAGTTTTTATCATAAATGGATATTAAATTTTGTCAAAACCTTTTTCTGCATCTATTAAGATGAACAGACAGTTTTTATTATTCAGTTTGTTAATGTGATGTATTACATTTATTAATTTGTGGATACTGAACCAACCTGTATTCCTGGGATAAATCCCGCTTGATCAAGGTGTATGAGACTGTTAATGTGTTGTTGGATTCAACTTGCTAATATTTTGTTGACGATTTTTGTAACTACATTCAACAGTGATACTGGCCTGTAATTTTCTTTTTGGGGGGTGTCTTTGATTTTGACATTAGGGTGAAGCTGGCCTCATAGAATGAGTTTGGAAGTGTTCCTTCCTCTGCAATTTTTGGGAGTAGTTTGAGAAAGATAGGTGTTAACTCTCAAATATTTGGTAGAATTCATCTGTAAAGCCATCTGTCCCTGGACTTTGGTTTGTTGGGAGTTGTTGTTGTTGCTTAATTATTGACTCAATTTCATTACTGGTAATGGGTCTGTTTATATTCTCTATTATTTTTTACTTAATCTTGAGAGATTGCAAATTTCTGGGAATTTACCCATTTCTTCTAGGTTGCCCATCTTATTGTCATATAGCTATGCATAGTAGTCTCTCATGATTCTTTGTATTTCTGTGTTGTCAGTTTAACTTTTCGCTTTTCATTTTCTTATTTTATTGATTTGGGCCATCTCTCTTTCTTTTTTCTTGATGAGTCTGGCTAAAGGCCTATCACTTAAAAAAAAAAAACATTTCTAAGAACCAATCTTAGTTTCAGTGATCTTTTCTACTGCTTTTCAAGTTCTTCAAACTTATTTTTCTACAGACCTAATCTTACATGTAATATCTAATCTTACATGTTTTTTCAGACCTAATCTTACATGTAATATCAAATACAGCAAGGAATGGTAGTGCACCTGTTCAAGCTAAAGCAGAGGGTAAAGGAAGAAGGAAGAGTGGACAGGGAGAGCCAGGGACCCCAGACAGTTCCCTCTCCTGAGCTGGCTTCCATTTTTGCCCACTACCCTCTCTAAAGAAGACTTTCAACCACCCTCCACAATCAAGGACCCCTTTTGAAATGTAATAATCAATGGACATGAAAAAATGCAAAGCCTTCTGTCACTCAAAGGCCCCCATCACCTGGCCCCAACTGCCACATCACTATTGTCCTTCCATATCTCTGAGCCCCAGGGACACACAAAGCACAAGCTTATGCTCTGCCAGCTCTCTCTCCACTCTTCACACCAGCCTAACTTTCATCATAGTCTGCCCTCTGCCCAGCCTGTTCTTAGCCCCCAAATCCATCCATTCATCCAAACCCTTTCTATCCTCCAAGGAGCCTGCACTTGCCCTCTATTTGCAGCTGTCTGTTCCTCCCCCACCTCCTACGCTGGCACCTGCATCTCTGTTTGAGCTCCTAGCTTACCCTCTTTGTTTGGAGTTATCTGTGTACATGTCTCTTCCTCATCTCTGCAAGACTGAACTTTCCAAATGAACCCTGGCTTTTCCATCTCTGATTATCCCCTGCCTCCCAGCACAAAGAGAATACGTGCTCAGCAAATGTTTACTGAGTTTCACTTGTCTTTCCCGACCGACAAAGAGTAGGGTACTCCCAGGTAGATTGACGTGTGTGGACTTGGTCATTGCAGCCCCGCCATGTGCACAACCAGCACCTGTGACCTGGAGGAGATCCCTCTGGATGATGATGACCCAAACAGTATGGAATTCAAAATCCTGGAGTTCTACGTCACACATCATGTCTTCAAGAACAGCTCTGCTGTCTTCTCACCAAAGCTCCTGAGAACAAGAAGTTTGTCCCAGAAAGGATCAGGGAGTTGGCCAGTAAATGAGGTATGGGCACAGGGGCCGTGGCCTTGCAGAAATTCCCAGTCCAGTGAGAAAGCCATAAACCTTGGCAAGAAAAAGTCTTCTTGGAGAACACTCTTTGGAGTAGCAGAGAAGGAGGAAAATTCACAGAGCTTGCCTGCAGGGTTCCGTTTGGAGGGGCAGAGGAGAGTGGAACCTCAGAGTGGTCCTCACAGTCAGCAGTGGCCAAGGTCCCTCTCTGATGTGGAACAGCGCTTAGAGCACCAAGGTAGGCTTTTGGGGATTTGTCCTCTCCTGCATCCATGTCCTTCCCCTCTTTGTGTGCCTGGGAGTTCACCTCCTCCCAGTTGGGAAGGGGGACTTAGGCAGGGCACTCAGTACCACAGCTTCCCAACTTGGTAACATTCAATGATAATTGCCCTACTTTTCTCAAGACTGAGAAGAAAGCAAGAGGAATGCAGTAAAGGGTAAGGACACTAGTTTTCTGGCTCCACTGTCCACAATTAAGCTTGCTGCCCCAAATCCTAATTCTCAGTGCCAGAGACCAAGATAAGGGAAAGAGCCCCTAGACTGGGGCTCAGGCTGCTGTTCTTCCTAAGGGAAGTCAGCTTCCCCCCACCACCCCAAGGCTCTGCATTTTCATCTGTGCACTGGTGTAAACCACCCCCTCCCTGCCTATGAAAGTGCATGGAAAGATCAGATAGCTATATACAGAAATACTTTTCAAAGTATAAACCACTCCAAAAAAACAACTGGGATGCATTTTGACAAAATCTTCCTTCGGTGGGACAAAATACATTGCACTGAACAGAACATTTTCATGAAAGTCTTTATCAGAGTTACCCTTCATCTCGGCATAAACATTTTCTTGCCCTCCAACACCCAGTACCCAGATTTTAAAAGAAAGCCCCCCACTCCCAACAGGGCTGATCGGCCTGTGTAACTTGTCAATAATTAATCAACAGGTGGCAGCAATGTCTCAATTTTTAAATGTGATTTAGGATAGAAGTTAGGAGGATTTCTCTGGGGAAGTCCTCCTCCCCCAGGGGTACGAGAGGATCCTTCTGCTGGTGGGGCGGGGGGAGGGGGGAGGGCAGGGGCGGCCCTTAGCTCTGGAGCAAACAGAAGAGTTGGAGGAACATAGTTGGCTTTCTGCTTGTCCTGTTCTTTGGAGTTTGCCAGGAAACAGAGGAAGATTTTACAGACTTTAAACTTCTGGCTTTCCTAAGAAAAGTGACGTTCCCTATTTCAATAATACTGAAGTGCCATTTGACCTTTTTTATGTTCTAAAATTTCTAGATCTATGTCTAGATATATAGATATCCCTTAAAAAGCAGAAAGAGTCACCACCTAAGGAAGCTCAGCTTCAAATATTTACGTACAGTTGTTCCTCCCTCTCACCTTCCTCTCTCCTTGCTTTCTTCTTCAGTTAATTATGTGGGTGGTTGGTTGGTTTTATACTGGGTGTGACCCAAAAGGGCCTCATGTTCTATTTCTATTTTGCCACATATAAATCAGAGCTCAGCAGTTGGCATCCCCTGGGTTCTTTTAACTAAAGGTCACAATGTAGCCTGTGCTGCCATTTCCAGGACTGAGACTCCAGGCTGAAGTGAGAACTATGAGGTTATATCCAAGACCAAAGTCTAATAGGGGAGAGGTCTTGGGATGTAGAAAAATGAATGTCAATACCAATTTTAGAAACACCAACGTGAGTTCTTTTGTGAACATCTTTTTTTCTCCACAGCTATGACTCAAGACAGCTTAACTAAAAGAGATTATTTTTCTCTCCCATAAAAACAAAACAAACAAACAAGCAAAAAAAAAAAAAAAAAAAAAAAAACGCAGTTCAGCAGCCCAGGCTTTATCGGTTAGTTCCACAGTTTTTAGGTTTTCCTCTTCTGCCATCCTTCATTTAGTGGCTTTCAACCTCAAAGTCACCTTAAATCCCAAGGTGGCTGCTGGATTCCAGCCATCATGTCTACATCTCAAGCAAGAAGAGGAAACAAGGGGAGGACAAAGGGTATCTTTTTAGACAATTTGGCTCCCTTTTAGAAACTTTTCTTAAAACTGCACCCCAACTTCTTACACTCAGTGACTGCTCTTTCCTGAAAAGGAGGCTGGGAAATGTAGTTTTGTTGCTGCTTCTGACACTTTGGGGTCTGTTACTAAGGAAGAAAAAGAAAATGGATACTGGGTAGGAAACAGGAGTCTCAACCATATGGAATTCTCTTCTAAACTCCCAGCCCCTTATCTTTAAAAAAAATGCCTCAAGCTAAATGCCTTTCCAACCCAGCTCTCTTGCTCTCCTTAACCCCACAATGAGCCCCCAAAATAAACTCCAAAGGATTGGCAGCCTTTTTTTCCCCCTCCCCAACCCATCCAATGTTCCCTTGGACGAAACCAGCTCTGACAATAAGGGAATTTCTTCACCAGTTTTTTAAATTAAGATATTCCAAATGGTAATGTTAACTAGAGCTAATTCATCTGAGTCAAAATGTGTTTGCTTAGAGTGTTTCCTGCCCATGTTTCGTCTGTGTCCCTCACTCTATGCTCACCAATCCACAGAAACCAATGCACATACACAGGCTAGTGAGATTGGGTTCTTGTGTGTCTGCTGTGGGTCTTGTTTTTTTTTTTTTTTTTGGCTAGTTTTGTTTTGTTTCTTTTTATGGCCACACCTGCAGCATATGGAAGTGCCCGGGCTAGGTGTCAAATCGGAGCTGCAGCTGCAGGCCTACACCACAGCCATGGCAACACCAGATCCAAGCCACAACAACAACCTACGGTGCAACTTTCAGCAATGCCAGATTCTTAACCCCCTGAGTGGGACCAGGGATAGAATATGCATCCTCGTGGAGACAGTGTTGGGTTCTTAACCCACTGGGAACTCCTGTTAGTGGTCTTATGATCGCTCTGCCCATGGCAGGGGCTGGGGGTGGGGAGGTACAGCCTTGGGAAACTTCATCTGCCTC
Organism: Catagonus wagneri; assembly: GCA_004024745.2. NCBI lineage: Eukaryota > Metazoa > Chordata > Mammalia > Artiodactyla > Tayassuidae > Catagonus > Catagonus wagneri. The sequence continues at coordinate 6,579,843 of PVHT021183648.1, forward strand.
TTTTGAGTGCAAGGTGGGCACAATGTGACTTCCGTGGAAGAGCCATATGCTGATTATCCCCTACAGGCCCCACAAGGTCATAGAAGCAAAACATGTAAACTTTCCTCCCCTTTGTGGACACAAGGTAAGGTTCCCATTGGTTTGAGGATAAAGCTTCTTGCCACCTCCTTCCATGGGTGGCCAGTGTTCACGAGGAGGCTGGTTAGGCGGTAATAAGGTGGTTTAAAATGGTAAGTATTTTTGGCTGGGTTGTTAAAATGGGAAGGAAAAGCACTGATTTTTCTCTCCTTGACCTCTCCAATTCTTTTCTGTCTACTGCACTCAGCTGTTTTTGAACCCTTCAGATGTAGCACCATGAAAAATGAGGCTTTTTAAGAAAGGCTTTATGCCTTTTTTTTTTTTTTTTAAAGGAAGGGTTTGCAGACAGAGCGTCAGTTCCTGTGGCCTTTCCTTGAATGCCCAGAGGGAGGCACCACAGCTTCCTTCAATGAGGAAACCTAGAAGGAGAGGCTCAGAAATCACCTGGACAGCTCCTTAGCGTGTCAAAACCTGCTTTTCATGTTCCATAGTCCCTCCCAGGACCCAGCCCTTGCCTCTGTTATCTATCCTGATGGACAAAACTGGGGAGTTTCCTTGGGCACACCTGCCTGCCAGCAAACGCCCATCTGTTACTTTCTTCAAGTCTGATGAATTCAACAGTGTTCAAAGACGGAGCTTGCCTAAGCTTCTAAAAAAAGTTAAGAACTTAGTGATGGATTAACAGCGAAAGTTTAAAAAACTCAACAATACTGCCTGCTCCCCCAGCCTGACCCCTTCCCCAACCAAGGCCAGAGTTGCCTGGTTCACAGGCTACAACATTCAGGAGACCAGTGCCATTTAAACCTTCATGTCCCCAAACGCTTTTCTCTCTGATTATGTGTTCAAATATACGACACAAGTCTTTTCCTGGATTATAAATTCTCAAAGGTCACGGGTTGTCCTTTATGCATCCTTGTTTACCTATCAGCATTTTGGGGGTGCTTCCCAGTAGACATGGAGGAGACAGAAGACACGTGACCACATAAGCAAGGGGAGTTCAGTGTTCACTTGATAATGGGCTTGAGTCATGACTACAGCCTGAGAGCAGGGATATTTCTCTTTCCTCAGTGACCAGCCCCTAAAGGCTTGTCAAACTCTGAATGCCCTCCTATGTACATAGGGGCCAGCTCTCCAAGATATAAAGGGTGTCCAAAAAAAAAAAAAAGAATAAAAATAAAAGCATAATGAGCATTCCCTCAAGCAAAGAACTAAGCACTCGCTTTTGTGCTTCTTCTCTTGCTAAGGGGAAAGGAGACCCTAATTTTGCAAGACTTCAAAAAGAGGGTGCAGAGGGGCAATTGTTTCAAGGTGGCAATCATTTCTCTGTGTGCTCCTCCCCCATCCCAGCCTCTGCCAGGCAACTGCCAGTGCTTTCTGAAGAATGGGCCCCCCCACCCCTCCCCGCACACACACTCCCAGGCTGTTTCCTTTCCCTCTAGGCTGGTGTTTTCATTTCAGGCAACTGTGCATACCAATGAGCTCAACCAAGTTCTGGGAAGGGCCTGTCAGCACCATTTTGTCTCATTTCAGCCGTGGACCCCAAAGTTGTTTCCATTGCCAACCGAGTTGCTGAAATCGTTTATTCCTGGCCACCGCCGGAAGAGCTCCACAACCAGGGAGGAAGCCTCACGCCCAAAAGGAATTGGGGAAAACAACGTCTCCAGCTCCAGGGCTTCCAGTCCAGTGCTGCAAGCACGAAGAAAGGTAAACTTCCCTTCTGAGTGTTTGCATGGAGCCGAGTGTTTGCCGGGCACAAGCCTATGCACATTTACGTATTTACTCAGCTCAGGTCCCTGTAGCTTAGGACTCTCTGCTGACCTGGACTCAAGGCAGGACAGCAACATGCTGGAGGCAATGGTCGTTAGCTTGAGAGACCAGCCCAAGCCAAGAGAAGCAACACGCCCAGCTTGCTGCTAGTCCAAAGACAAATCTCCTACAAGGGGCAGGAGGAAGCACCAAGTACGCACTCACCTTGCCCACACAGGGAAATCCAGCATTAGACCGAACTGTGTGAGCCATGCCAAGGGCCAGTGTGCTCACAGGAGCGCATAGGGTGTGGATGGAGCGTCCCCCCAGGGATTTGTCATCCTGCTTCAGGCTCCTGTGAGGAAAACAGGGGACTGTCAGGTACCAGGTCTGGTGCAAACACAAAGCAGAACTGAGCAGTGGTGACCAGAGTGGGTCAGCTGTCACCTGCTGTAGCAATACCTGGGTCTCTGGACCCCATCCGACTTGTAGGGATTCTAGGGTTGAGGGAAGCTGGACTGAGTGGAGAAATTCAGTCTCGCGCCCATGGTTCTCTTTCCCAAACTCCAGTGCAAGATAAAGGCCTGAGATAGCTCCTGAATTTGCAGCACGCAAAGGATCTCTCTGCAAAAATATTAGTGTCTCTCAACCCAGAAGCAAGGTGGTGAGTTTGCTCTGTGCTACTGAGAGGACAAACTACCAAAGGGGCTTAGAGAGAGGAGCTGAAGAGGAGAACCCCTCCGAGTCTGCAAAAACAGTGTTTCCACTTTATTGTGATCTCCTATGTGTCTAGGCTTAAAGCAATACCCCTAAACCAAGCTACAGCTCCAGCTCTTATCCTCTGAGCATATGAGAAATTCAGGCTGCTGTTGTGGGCTGCTGGAGAGAGGAGCAGCAGCAGCAGATAGAAACTACACATGGGCGACGCAGGCCTCCAGTCTTTCCTCTCCAGGGTGACTTGGTCTCAGACTTCCTACCTCCTTGCCCTTCACTAGACCTCGTGGGATGAATTTCCTGGCCTCTCCTCCCCTCTCCTCTGGGACAAACATGAGGACCCCATGACTTCAGAGACTGTGCCAAAGGTTAAAACGCTGTTGCCTGTTTGGATTCTGTTCTATAGCAATGACTGTTCCTAATGTTTCATCGTTAGCACATTTTGAGATAAGGAAAGTCAGACTCCATCTGTTCCAACACACCACACACTACACACCACACACCAAATGGCTCCGCCTGCCATGTTAGCCTTTGGGGTGGGAGAACTTATTCACTGTATTTGTTTATACCCCACCTTGCTGTAAAGACACAGCATACAAAGCGTACATTTGAGCAAGATAAACCAAATTTGAAAGATAATGTAAAAAGAAAACAAGATCAGGTCAATAATGCAGGTGTAGGAAAGGATTTAATTCCCCAAATGTAGGCCAGGAAAACTATACCCCCATCTTAGGAATTCTCAGCTAGGCTCTATACTTTCTAGCAGCTAACACAAAGGAGGAATATGATCAAATAGGGATTTGTGGTCTCCATATGGAAAAAGCACCTCTGCTCAGGAAAAACCTAGAGACCAGAGAGAAATTCCTAAATATCTTCAGGTATAGGATCATGTGTGGCATCTTCAACATTCTTACAGTAAAGTCGTGAGTTAGTGAGAAATGGGTGACGAGGGGGCTGAGGGAAGAAAAAAGACAGGAAAGGAGGGGACTGTGGGAGGAGGGTGTCTGGAATAGTTTGGGCCCGATCGGAAGAGACGAGGGAAGGTTGACTTTGCTAAGAATGACATGTCTTCCTCAACCCCTAACCAGACTGCGAGCATCATCCCTGGAGACATTTAAGATTATTTTTTTCTTAAAAGAAATAATTGGAGTTTTTCCCCTGACAGATGGAGATGACCAAATAATAGCCAGAATCGTTGAGCTGCTGAAATATTCAGGAGATCAGCTGGAAAGAGAGGTAGGGAGTTTCTGAACGAACGTGTTTTCTTTCTGAGCCCACAGGCCCGAGAATGGAACCGCAACCAGGGGTTGAACTCTTTTCAAAGTTCTGGTTTCCACTTAGCCCTAAATTTTATTTCCCTTGGAGTCAAAACTCTTCACGCTGGCAGCATCTCAAAAATGAATCACTTTGGAAAACCTAAGTAAAAGTTCTGGAGCCTCCTTGGAATTTTTGGAAATGAGAAAAGTCACTTTGTTATTGCAGGAAAAGACACCGATCAATTAAAATTGGCTGAGTAGAATTATGAACCTAGTTCTCCATGTAAATGACCCTCAGGTTAGTTTAGACTCTTGCCTCTGCCCCGCAGCCTAGACATCTGGGTCCGCCAGCTGCTCCAAGTCTGGAGTCTTTTCCGAAACCTCCCCCTAGAATGGCTGGGCTGTCCTCTGTTCAAGGTCTTAGCAAATCAGCCAGTGGGCGGGTTGGTGTTGCTTGGAGGAGTTGGGGTTTACTGCCATTCTCGTCAGGAACGTGTAGTTACCCTCAGATAAAGACATGATGAGCAGGCCTCCCTGCAGTCAGGGCTTCTGAACAGATCTCGTCCGCGTCTGTCACCCACGGATGGCTGTGGAGACTCTAGAGTCTGCCCATCAGGGGCTGGCCTGTGGACCTATACCCTTGTGTTGCCAGGACCCATGCGGAGGAAGCTGGGCCCTGTGGGGCTTGGCAGGAATGGGGAACTAGCCAGCCAGCCCGCCGCTCTGTTGCTTCTCAATGCCTTTGTCAGAAGTGTGCCACAGGATGGTGACCAGGACAGGGAAGGGCCCGTTCGAGATGGTGCATAACGAGAAACAGTGAGAAAGCCAGGGACGTCAGACTAAAGAACAGAGAAGGAGGCATGGAAGCTTCAGGGCCACAAGTAGGGGGTGAACAGGGCTGCACAGGAAGCAGAAAATAGAACCTGGTATATGAGTTAAGGCCGCCCGTGTTTCTCCAGAAGTAACATCAATGATAGGAGTTACAGGGCAATTGATTTCTCCCCCCTCCTTTAAGAACAAATTTGCTCACACTCAAGTCTGTCCATTGAAGCCAAGGGCGGGCTTGTGAAGGAATAGTCTTCCCGTTGCTAGAAGAAATCCGAGCAGATGCCAATAACCAGTCTGAAGTTCAGCACTTGAACTAGGAGGGAGCTGTTAAACGTGAGCTGTTAGCTGTAAGGATTCCTCACTGCGGCTCTCTCACGGTAACCTCCTTCCTACCCTCCCTCGGCAGTGATTTGCAGGAGGTCAGGGGCAGTGGCAGGAAGGTGACCCTTCTGGTTGTAAAGAGAGATACTTTCCTTTCCACCTCACAAATTACCACTTTAAAAACCTTGCTTTGCTTGTTGCACTCTCTCGATGAGTTGGGGCAATCGTTTGCATTATTTATGTAGAAAACATGCTAGCTCTCTTTATGTGGCTCCCAGTAGAGGGCTCTGGCGAGGACACACAGAAGCCTAGCTGGAGCTGTGTGGGTGTGAATTCCCACCAGAGTGGGACGGTGAGCCCCACCTTGTCTGCACAGTGTCTGCAAAGTTGCTCATCCCTGAGGGCATGGGCAGGCTCATCTTGCACCCCCTGAGATGCCACCCCCTGAGATGCCAGGTGCAACCCAGAGGAGCAGGGGGGCAAGGGCAGACCCTGTGGAGGGGTTTCTTTCTGGTGTTTCTTCCTGGAATTTGATTCCATTACTGTTCTAGCATTTTCAGTGCACTAAGGTTTTGAATCCAGTTTCTTCCACTGGGTCATGACTATGAGAAGTCCATTCTTTTTTTCTTTTCTTGCTTTTTAGGGACACACCTGTGGCATATGGAAGTTCCCAGGCTAGGGGTCACATCAGAGCTACAGCTGCCGGCCTAAGCCTCAGCCACAGCAATGCAGGATCCAAGCCTGTGGTGTAGTCTGCAACCTATACCACAGCTCATGGCAAAGCCAGATCCTTAACCCACTGAGAGAGGCCAGGGATCGAATCTGTATCCTCATGGATCCTAGTTGGGTTCCTTAACCACTGAGCCATGAAGGGAACGCCAAGAAGTCCATTCTCAGCGAGGAGGATGTTCCTGCTTCAGCTTTAGAATTCAGAGAGGCCCCTGTGTATCCCAGCAGTTGGGGGGAGGTGGCCTGTGCTCAGACAAAGGACATGGATCCCCCGAAATCTTTGTATCACATTAGACTCATCCGCAGAATATCCCTTTTAGAAACAATCCTGGTTGAAAACTCGCTCAGCTTATCATTCCTCAAGGACCCAACTAGTTTATTTTCAAATAAACATATAGTTGCTGCTCACTGAGAAATTTATGTTTTCGCATGACAGCCATTATTTAACAGACATTGCAGAGGGCTTTAAATGAAGATGATATATGCCTGATGACACAAGCACTAATTTTTCAAAAGAAGCAGAAACAGTATTGTTTGGGTGATTTTTTTTTTTAAGCCACAGTAGTCCAAAGGAAGGAAAGCAGAGCGATATAAGTTTTAAGAGAGGAATATAAGGTAAAAAAGACTGAGTGGAACAATGGAATAGAATCAATGGATTAGAGTTTGTGGTTGTTTTTACACGAACACATGCACCTCACGGAGTCTTCCCTGACATCCCTGCGCTCTCGAAGCATCCTGGACAATTGCTAACATTTCGAGGGTGCTTCTTCCAGCTTGGGCACTATGCCAATCAATTACCCTATGATATAGGTACTGTTGTCCCAATTCAGAGATGATAAAACTGAAGCCGAGAGGTTTAGTTCCCCAAGATTGCACAGCTAGTAAGATGTGGAGCAGGGGTTAAAGCCAGGACACCGATTTCCAGGCTTTGGATTCTGCTTGTTACACAACCTTTAGCAAAGCACATGGCATTGGATTACAGCTGTCAGTAGACCATGAACCCTTGAGTGAGCGCCCGCGTCTTCACTGTCCATAGTACCCACCTGTCTTAAATGTTCAGGAAACCTGTTGAATATCCAGTGAATGGGCTGTTCAGTTGGAATTCATCCCCATGCAATGAACTCACAGAGAAGGTCCACACCACGGTCCTGCAGGACACGGTACCACAGCTGAGACTAGGATCCAGGGGTTTCCAGCGGGTGTTTGAGTCGCCCAGTGCTGAGCAGGAGAGTCCACCCCACTGACTGCTCCTCCTCTTGTACGCAGCTGAAGGAAGACAACGTTTTGATGAATAGCTTCCGGGATGGGCTATCCTACTCTGTTTTCAAGACCATCACGGACCAGTTCCTAAGGGGTGCGGACACCAGGGGAGAGTCAGAAGTCAAAGCTCAGGGATTTAAGGCTGCTCTTGCTATAGACGCCATGGCCAAGCTCACAGCCATTGATAACCACCCCATGAACAGGGTGCTGGGCTTTGGAACCAAGTACCTGAAGGAGAACTTCTCACCCTGGGTCCAGCAGCATGGTGGATGGGTAAGTGCAACCTGCTTAAAAATGAATCTTCCCAGAACTCAGAGGTGATAGGAAGGAAAGGGGCTTATTTGTTTTTGTTTCTTGAAGTGAAGGGAACACATCTTTGAAGTAGTTCTCATGGGTTTAGGACATTTGAGTGGCAAGAGATTTATCCCATTGATGGGGACATATTTTTAGTGATTATCTTATTATCAATAAATATTTACTGAGCTCCCAAAGGGCATGAGAGGTATGTGTATTGAGAGGGGGAGAGGGACTAGTGAGATATAGCAGGAAATGAAGAGATGTTGAGATAGAAAATGTTTAGATAGATATAATTTGTTTTCACAACTGTTGCAGGCATATGCTGACAGGGTGTGGGGATAATCTTCACGCAGAGATTCAGGGTTCATGACATTTTGTCCTGGCTGCTTGGACCCAACAATTTTGACAGGGACGTTTTGATATAAATGTCAGTTACATTCTCAGCTATTTTTAATTACCTGCTCTCAAGCAAAACAGGCATCCTTCACTCCCTCGCTTTCACCTCAGCCCCTCCCCCATCCTTTTCCCCAAGATTTTCTTAGAACTGCCATATTCACATGGCCTCATAAGGTCAACCTTTTTAAAACGCTTCACCCCAGAGCTCTAAATCTCAATAGGCCTTGGGCATTTTTGTCTTTTCAAGCTTTTTTCGAGGATGCACATTATCATCAGCACTCTTTCCACTAGAATGGTCCAGGGGCCAGGAGCAGATTTGAGTCTGCTCTGGGCATCACCAGCATGACCCTGGAGCCTCCAAACAGGCTTAGTCCTTTGGCTCCCAGATGGGAAGTGCGAACTGGAGACTGGCACCTGCCATCTGCTTCCACGTGGGCTGAATCATGAGCCACGGCAGCAGCTGACCCTCAGCACCACCCCCACCCCGCCCCCGCCGAAAGGAGCTCAGGGTGGAGATCAGGAGTGAGGCTCTCTGCGCTCCCAGAAAACTGGCAGAACAGGTCTTCAGATAGTTATATATTTTCAGGAGATGTTATGCATCTACTCGTATCTAGAAAAGCATGAAAATCCTTCATGGTGACTTCTGCTCCTCGGGACTAGCAGTGACCTTCTGTAAAACGTGCGCTTGGTTGCATGTACCTTCCCACTTCACCAAGATCACATATATTCTGACCTCCCTACCTCTTTAGAGCAGTATTTCAGAGCCATCCGAAATGCTGCCTTCTGTGCTAGGTCCTCATTTTGCTCCAAATAAAACAACTCTGAACTTTTAGGTTGTGCCTATTTTTAAAGTTGACAAAAATACAGCTGATCATGTCTAAGGGACTGAAGGGCCCATTATGGTCACCGGTGGCTGCCCGTTAAGCTACCTAAACTCCTGTTCTTTCCTATTTTCCACCAGATATGATAGCCCTTAAGTAGCTGATGTAAAGAAGACTCTCAAGTTTTCTAAATTCCAGCTGCTTTTAACTCATGCTAAGAAGAGGAGATTCCTTGACATTATTTCAGCTTTAACTGCTCTTCTTTCCAGGACCCCCTCAAGTCCCTCTTCTGCCCCACAGCCTTTCCACTCCACCTCGAGATCCTTACCAGCCTCTGACTTGTCACAACGTTTCATGTTTGCACTATAATTATACACAGTAAATCACCACCATTGTTGGTCTGGTTGATATAATTTTCTAGAGAGATTATAAGTATCAACTGGGGTCACAAGCCAGTTCTCCTAAGTCTATTTAGCCAATTAAAGTAGCTGAAATGCCAAGAGCATTCTATGAAAAATAGTGTTTCTATAACAAATGAACAGGCAACAAAAGAAAAAATTAAATTGGACTACATCAAAATTAAAACCGTTTCTGCTTCAAAGGATACCATCTAGAAAGCAAAAAAGCAACTCACAAAATAGGAAAAAACATTTGTAACTTGTGTATCTGAGAAGAGACTTGTATTCAGAATAAGTAATAGATTCTTACAAGTCAACAACGATAAGATAAAAAACACCTAATTTTTAAAAAGTGCAATCGATTTGAATAGACATTTCTTCAAAGAGGATACAAAAATGGCCAATGAGCACAAGAAAATATGCTCACTTGACATCTTCATTTCAACATTAGGGAAAAGCAACAAAACCACAATGATGAGTTCCCCTTGTGGCACAGTGGTCATGAACCCAACTAATATCCATGAAGATGTGGGTTCGATCCCTGGCCTCAATCAGTGGGTTATGGATCTGGCATTGCTGTGAGCTGTGGTATAGGTCGCAGATGTGGCTCAGATCCCGAGCTGCTGTGGCTGTGGCATAGGCCAGCAGCTATAGCTCCAATTCAACCCCTAGCCTGGGAACTTCCATATGCCATAGGTGCTGCCCACCCCCCCCAAAAAAAAGACAAAAAGAAAACCCAAAATGCACCCCACAATGAGATACCATTTCACACCCACTCGTATGGCTAAAATTAAAAAGATAAGGGTTGGTGAGGATGTGGGGAAATTTGAACTTTCATATGTTGCTGGCTGGATTCTAAAATGGTCTGGCCCCTTTGGAAAACAACTTGGCATCTCCCCAAAATGTTACGTGTAGAGTTAACCAGTTCCACTCTTGGGTCTATATCCAAGAAAACTGAAAACAAGTGTTCACATAAAAACTTGTACATGAATGTTCACAGCAGCATTGATTATTCATAATGGCCCCCAAATGAAAACAACACAAAAGTTTACCCATGATGAATAATGAATGGAAAACCAAATGTGTAATATTTATACAATGGAATATTATTCAGCCACAAAAAGGAATTAAGTATGGATGAATGAACTTTGAAAACATTATACAAAGTGAAAAAAGTCAGATGAAAGGGCCATATATTGTATGATTCCATTTATATGAAATGTCCAGAATAGATAAATTCATAGAGACAGTGGTTTCCTAGGGCTTTGTGGAGAGAGATGAGGTGTGATTACTGATAGAGACAGTTTCCTTTTTTTTTTTTTGCCAGGGCCGCACTCACAGCATATGGAGGTTCCCAGGTTAGGGGTCTAATCGGAGTTGTAGCTGCCAGCCTATGCCACAACCATAGCAACATGGGATCTGAGCCACATCTGCAACCTACACCACAGCTCACGACAATGCCGGATCCTTAACCCACTGAGCGAGGCCAGGGATCGAACCCACAACCTCAAGGTTCCTAGTCGGATTTGTTAACCACTGAGCCACGTTAGGAACTCCAAGACTAAGAGTTTCTTTTTGTGGTGATGAAGTGTTCTAAAATCAGATGTTTGCACAACTCTGTGAATATACCAAAAGTCACCAAATTATACTTTAAAAGGGCTGATTTTATGGTATATTTCAATAAATCTGTTGCGACAGATGATTCTAATTCTAGTAAGTAAAAAAAAAAAAAGAGTAAGGAAAAAAGACTTTTTTTTTTTTAATTTGGCTGCTTGTGCTAGAGAGAAGAACAGTTCCAATTAGAAAAAATAGATGGATTTTTCTGGTTGAAATAATAAAGGGAATTTTCAAAGGGTTTAGAATTCTGTGGCACTAGTTCTTCATCATTTGTATTTTCAATTCAAAATTTATTAGTTTACTTTTCCAGGTCATCATAAATCCTAATCTTAAATCGGCCACAGGTTTAATTTGGCCCATGTGGCTAGAAACCAGGAAAGGGAGGAAACAGAATAAAAGAGAAAGGACTTATTTTTTCTAAAGTCACAGAGACAGAGTGCAAACAAAATAAAGAAGGATGCAAAACAAAACAAAAAAAAAAGGATGCTGATGAAAGAATATTTATGAGTTGATAAGAACTATGAAAGTGTGAAGGATATGCGGATTGAGATACGTGTGCTCAGTCTCAGGAAAGAGGTGACGCTAGGTGGCAGGACTTCCGCCGCCCCAGGATTTTGGTGGCCCTCTGGGATGTCCCTGCAGTAGTGTGGAAGGAGGAAACCTATTCCTAAGCACAAGTTTTCCAGGAGCTCAGGGCCCCTATCTCAGTATTCCATGTGGCATAGGAGTGCATCTGATCTTCCCAACTGCACTGCAAATCCGTGAGGGCAGGATATACTATATTTTATGTCTTTTTGCACTCTTTTATATACACCATAGATCTTCAGCCAATACTTGCAGAAGAATGAATCCATAAATGAATGAGCAACGACTCTATCTACAATGCATGCTAAACAAGCCACTAATTGATTTTCATTTCTTTCTTAGCCCTTCTGCCTCACTGTGAAGCACCATCCACATAGTCACCCTGTGGTCTGGTGACCTTGCCCATTCTCTAGCACTTTGGAAAGAGAGGTTTACAATCTCCAGTCATCAACCTTTCGGTATCCACTCTTTTGAATTTAAATATAGCATCAAAGACCTCTCCCATCTAGTCTTTAGCCCTGGGTGTGTAACTTAAGTCCTTAGCTAATGTTTTCCTTTCAGGCATGCCAAGGATGCCAGTCACCTTTCCAAACCCTTCCCCAACTTTAACACAGTCTCGGAGCCTCGGGTCAGGTCTGGGATAAGAAAGCAGAGTTAACAGGCATATGTTTTCACTTCAACGGTGAATCAAACTTGGAATTTTAAGAATCTATTTCTCTTTCCCCTCCTCTAGGAAAAAGTACTTGGGATATCACATGAAGAAGTAGACTGAAACATCAGAGGATTTGTAATCTGGAATATTCACGGTCCAACTCAGGGATTGTGTACCTCAGCCTCAGCACAGACTATGGGAGAAAACAAAAATTTACAAGGCAGACGGAGCATCAAAGTTAGCAAAAAACACTGTTCCTGCAAATCAAGAGGCCTTGAGTGAGGCTTTGACCATGTCCAGTTCACAGGATGTAGCAGCATGGGCCTTGGCCCATGTTCAAGTCCTCCACTGAGTGTGTGAGGAAGTCTAGAAAGACAAGTGGTAATTTTCCTTTCAAATGCTTAGAACAGAAACCATCACCCTGCTTCTGCTGGCCACTTTAGGAAAAGTGCGTGACAGGTCTTTTTTGACCTCATGATGATGAAATGATAAATTGTGTATGTGCATACTCTTTGGTTTTAGTACTATTTATTTTTTAAACTTCACTTGGAATGGCCTAATAATGACATTGTTTCAAGCCTGCCATTAGGATAATGTGGCTATTGATGTTGGTAGATGAAGAGTTCAAAGAAGCTCGAGTTTACTGCTACATCCTCCAGCTTGGGGACAGACGGCCATATCTGCCTTTTTGACTCACTTCTCTTGGAGAATTCATTGGCAATTTGTAAAAACTTCCATTTGGCAGAAAACAATTACTCTCGTCACCCTCAACTATCTCAGTGACCCCACCTCTACTTCTCAAGTTTTCTAGGACTTTGTTATTTTCTTCTGCAGTGAAATGATTAGCGGTTGCTAAAATAAATACGCAGAAAGACAACCGTCAAAGCATTAAATAAGAGTATAAGATTTCTGTGAGGATAAGTTAATTTATAGCAAATGCTTAGAACAGTGCTTGGTATCTAGTGCTGTGTTCACTTATGTCCACGATTATGTGCTGCCCTCAGCTAAACTGAAAATTTCCTCCTCTTAAAACAGGCACTAATTGTTTTTCTGAAATTGATACTGTTCAGAATGACGTTTTTTTAGTCAGTGAAGTATGTTCCACAGGAAATGTTTAAGACACAAAAGAATTTTCAAAAATACTATCAAATTTTTTAGGGTCTTAACAAATTTCTGGATCTCTACCACCCAGCATGTAGCCTGATAAAAAATAGGTGTCTGATAGACTTTTGATGAACGAATAAATGAATGGGTTAATCACACATACTTTCCATTTCAAGGGAAAACTGGAGCTCTCTGTTACCACATGCTTCACTACTCTGCCTTCCTAGGTTAAAAAGAGTCACTTGCTCTTACTTTCTTCCTCCACATTGAAAACTCACAAATTTTTAGGGATAAAGGAGTTTTCTCTTACAGATGGAGACACTGGAGACCACTTTTTCTTTATTCCAAGCTATCTGCAGTTCCCCAAATGTATTAGGTAACAAAGTTTCTCTGAGCCTTGTTGTTAAACATTTTCTCCACTTGGAGTATTCCTGTCTGTCAGTCATCTTTCCCCCATATTCCCTAAGCCAACTGATTCTGGCTCATTTTCCCAAATTCACTCCTTCATTTTCTCCAGGAAGCATTTGCTATTCCTCCCTGGGCCACCATGGGGCTACATATGGATGACTTTTCTCATAAGAATGTTCCACAACACCCTGTATAGAGAGATTTATACCTAATACATTTACCATAAAAATGAGGGTTTTTTTTTCCCACTGAATCATAAATTATTTTGTAAGCAAGTGTTCTAATTTAACTATGTATACCTAATGCCTAGCAGATTTTTAGTGCACAAGTGCAGAATTCTACCCTAGCCTCACTGCTGAAACTGGTCAATCGGTAAGGCTGGAATATGGCCCAAGGTATGTGCAGTTTTAACAAGCTCTCCAAGTGTTCTAATATCATCCGTAGCTTCCAGCCAAGATGAAATAATAGTAACTGAATTTAATCTCATTGTTTACTAAAACATTGGGGAAAAAAAACAGATGAAATTTATACAAAAGAACAGTTATCAACACGAAGTGCATCAGGTAATAAGGACTGGTCCCTGTGAGGTGAGAAAAAAGTAAGCCTAGTGATTGCAGGTAAAGAGTTCCCAGGCTACACTGCAAGGAGCCCAAGTGGGACTCAGAACTCTCCCCGGATAGAGGAGATAGAGCCTAGGAATTCAGGAAGGCCAAGGCAACTAAAGTTTGCAGAGCAAATGGAGAGAGTAAAATGGTACACATAGCTCCAAAGATCTGCAGACAGTTCCACTCAGGTTTTCAGATGAATACTCATCAATACATGCATGTGAAGAAGTTAGCCAAGGCTTGGGAAAGAAACACCTGAAAATATTAAGGGGAATCCTCTCCCAGGCTCACACAGAGCTGGGAGACCTATTTCTACTAACCAGAGTGGAAAAACATCAAAATTCATATGGCAATAGTCAGAAGATACAGAAGAATTTTGAATTGGTAGAGGGAGAAAAATTAACCCTAGACTAAACATACTTCTGCCTCTGGCCCATAAAACGAAGTGCAAGTACCAAAAGAATTAAGTTGTTATCAAGTAATTTAGCTGTGTTTCAGAACAAAGTTCAAGAATCTTTTAAAGGAAAAAGAAAAAAAAATGACTCTTTACAGGATCACAAGAATATCCAATATCCAAGATAATATTCACAATGTTCATTAACCAATTAAAAATTATGAGGCATGTGAAGAAGCAGAAAAATTAGACCCCATAATGAGGAGAAAAAATTTTAAAAACCATCCCAGAAATAATATAGCTGATAGAATTATTAGACAAGGATGTTAAAACGTCTTTTGTCCTTAGGTATTCAATAAGCCAGAGGAAAGACTGAACATGTGAAGTTCACTCTGAACTCCACGTAGAAATTATAAATATGACTGAAACATCTAGAGAAGAAACCTATAACTCTGAGATGGGTATAGTGGGCTGGATTAACAGCAGATTAGACATTGTAGAAGAATAAATAACTTGAAGATGTAGCAATAGATTCAAAATAAACAGAGAAATAAGATAGGAAAAAAACAATAGAGCAACAGTGAAGTGGGAAATGACTTCTCCCAGCCTAATATAGGTGTAATTGGAGTGAAGATTTTCCAAACTTGATGAAAACTGTAAACCTACAGAACCAAGAAATGCAATGAATGCAAAGCTCAAAAACATGTAGAAAACTACACTGAAGCATATCAGAAATTTATCAGAACCAGCAATGGTGAAAAAATAAAAATCTTAGAAGTATCCAGAGGAAAAGGCACATGACATACAGAGAAACAAAAATAAAACGACAGCAAACTTTTCTTGGGAAACAATACAAGACAGAATAAGAGCAATAATTTTAAAGTATCAAAAGAAAAAAAAAAAAGCTTGTCAGCACAGAACTCTATACTCAACAGAGATAATTTTACATAGGAAGATTTTAAAACTTTTTTTTAAAGCTGTGCAAAAATAAAAGAATTACTCACCAGCAGAATAGAACTACAAAAAATGTTAAAGGAAGTCCTTTAGGCAGAAGGAAAATTCTATCAAATAGAAATCTGTATATACAGAAAAGGGTCAGTACTGGAAATAATAAGTACGAGTAAATATACTTTTTTTCTTTTTAGGGCTGCACCCAAGGGCATATGGAGGTTCCCAGGCTAGGGGTCAAATCATAGCTACAGCCACCAGCCTATACCACAGCCACAACAACATGGGATCCGAGCCACATCTGCGACGTGACCTACACCACAGTTCACAGGAACACCGGATCCCTGACCCACTGAGTGAGGCCAGGGATCGAACCCCCATCTTCATGGATCCTAGCTGGATTCGTTTCTGGTACACCACAAAGGGAACTCCACAATACTCCTTTTCTTATTTGAAATTCTTAAAAAGGTAACCAACTACTTAAAGGAAAAATAATAACAATGTATTGTAGGGTTTATAACATGTAGAATAAAATGTGTGGCAATAACAGTAGAGAGTCTAGGAAGAGAGAAATGGACATATAATTGCAAGATTCCACACTATCCACGAAGTGTGTAATTTCAGAAAGTAGACTGTGGTAAGTTTAAAATGTATAGTATCCATCTAAAAAAAAATCACTAAAGCATATACATACATATACACTCACACAAGATTTATAGCTAATAAGCCAACAAAGGTGATAAAATATAATCATAAAAAAATAGTTAATCCAAAAATAAAGTGGAGAAGGGGAACAAAGGACAGATAGGACAAAAAGAAAACAAATAGCAGGTTGGTATATTAAATCAAACCATATCAATAATCACAGTAAATGAAGATAATCTAAATATCCTCCAATTAAAAGGCAGAGATTGGAGTTCCCACTGTGGCACAGGGGAAACGATCTGACTAGGAACCATCAGGTTGAGGGCTCTATCCCTGGCCTTGCTCAGTGGGTTAACTGGCATTGCCTTGAGCTATGGTATAGGTTGCAGATGCGGCTCGGATCCTGCATTGCTGTAGCTGTGGCATCAGCTGGCAGCTGTAGCTCCAATTCGACCCTAGCCTGGGAACCTCCACATGACACTGGGTGTAGCCCTAAAAACAGCAAAAAAATAAAAAAAGGGAAAACGGCAGAGATTACTAGATTAGATTAAAAATTCAGACCTAGGTCATGTGCAGCCTACAAAAACAACAACACAAAAACCAGCTTTAAGTACAAAGACATGATGATGTTAAAAGGATAGAAAAAGAAATATTGTGACAATTCTAATCAAAAGAAAAATGGAGTGGCTATATTAATATCAAAGTAGATTTCAGAGTGAAGAGTGTTAATTTTTATTTATTTATTTATTTATTTTGGCTGCTCCTGTGGCCTATGGAAGTTCCTGTGCCAGCAATTAAACCCACACCACAGCAGAGGTGACCTGAGCTACTGCAGTGACAATGAGTTAACTTGCTGAGCCACACAAGAACATCAAAGAATGTTATTATTAATGTTTATTATTATTATTATTATTATAAATTATTATTATATTATAAATTATTATTATAAATTATTATTATTATTATAAATTATTATTAGTATTAATGTCATTTAATAATAATAAAGGGGTCAATTCATCAAGAAGACATAACAATTCTAATGTTTATGGACTTCTAGTGTTTGTTTTTCCCCCACACCACAAAAAATTCTCCAAACACTGTCTGGGTATCCTGCTGTTTCAACTCAATTCTAACACTACCTGCATCAGATCCCACAGGTTGAGGGCTCAGTTCTAAGAGACTGGCTCTCCCTCTAACACACTTCAGATGTAAATCACAAGTTAAGGTTGTCACCTGGAATCTGGACCAACAGGCTATAAGCAGAAGTTCCTCTGACCTCTTCCTTGGGTTTGATTAATTTGCTACTGCTCTGGCTACTTCCTGCTGAAACAAGGTGTGGTCCTGCTTCAGTGTGGAGAATGGACAGTGAATTGGAAATATTCCCAAATTCCAGATCTCAGATCTAAATCTTGCATAATTAAGATCTTAGTCCCTTGGCCTACTGTTTTTGTGCCACAGACCCAATTAGAAGTAGGAGGAAGAGTGACAACTCAAACTTTAATAAACCTTGGAAAATAGATCACATTTCCTGAAGAATTCAGGAGAATAAACCTGAAAATCAATCTGGACCTGGCACTTCTGTGGGTACTTATAGCCAGGTAGCCAGTTCCCTTATTTTATCTAGGTAGGTTTTAACCTCTGGGCTTTAATATACACCTATCCTTTGTCTGCTAAAATCTAATCTAAAGCATTTTTATTGTCCAGGACTATTCTGGCTAAAGAATCAAGTGCTTTCTGCTAGGACTAGGCTGTGGACTGACCTGTCACATTTGTTACTATCCCCAACATAAGGAAAAATTGTAAGAGAACACTTGAGACCATAAGGTTACAGATGGCAGGTTCAACCATTCACTGCTTTGAGAACAGTGAGTGGCATCCTCACGTCTGACACAATTGAGAAAATTCAAGTTCTTGTCAATACAGGAACCCATCTACAATCATGTCCTAAATGGCCACTCAGCTCCAGCTTGGATTCCTGAACCACAGCCAAAGCATTCTGATGTTCAAATGAATTCCTCTCCTCAGTGGCTAAAGCAGATATCCAGCGTATGCTTGAAAGACCACAACAAAAGCCACTCTGGTCAGCATAAAGTTAAATCACACAGAAGTCAGAATGACTTTCCCATACCTCAATATCTAAAGATTTCTTCTATTGTTTCCCCTTTTGTTTGCAAATCTTTCAACAGATCAAAATATCTGTCCTTCAATGCCAGGATGGTTGCTGCCTGCCCTGGGTCCATAATGTCCCCCACGATGTCCCTCAGTGCTAGGCCTCCTCTTTGTGCATATATATGTATTTGCCTAGTTATCTACATTGAGGGAAAATTAATCAGACACAGTAAAAAAAGCTCCACGTTATGCTAATAGGAAAATATTTTATAGGCTATATATTTTATCAGTTATACCACATTGCAACAGAAACATCCTTATATGTGCTTTTAGCAGTACACACGCACTGATACATGTCATGAGTAGTTATACACTGTGAAAACTTCAGTAGAGAATTTTCTTACCATCCTAGTCATTGGGGGCAACAGAATGATTAGAAGTAAAATAGTAATTTTCAACGTTGATAGGGAGACAGTCAGTAAAGAATTCAATTAAATTAGTGGGACTGGACTTAAAAACCTGGTCCAAATTCTTGAATCAGTGGTCTGTTACCACTGTCATCTTCTCATCCTATTGTGGGTGCTGTTTGGGGTCAGCAGTCCTTCCTAAAGATGAGTTCAATGCAGAGCCCTTCTTAAATGAGAAACAAAAATTCAAGACACAATTCCCTTTAGTTTTGCTGCACATGAGCTAGTTAAGAATACCTGGAAATGGTCCTTTCACCTGGGATGGAGACAGCCCTTTCAGTGATGCCTTTTCCAGTATGTGTTATCTCCTGGTTGCAGGTCCTGGGGCATCTGATCTTCATCCAAAGGAAGAATGTTGTGATAAGCTTCAGAAACAAAATGTTCTTTAAATAATTCAAATAAACTTTACAATTATGAATGTAACAACAAGGAACTATCTGGGAGGTGTCTTCGATGGTAAATACAGACCTCAGTTAACAAAACTATTATTTAATATTCACAGAAACATAATCTTTTTCTCTCCAAAAAGAAATCTTTCTGGAAAATCAGTCTGCTTTCAATAAACTTGGCCTGATTATTTATATAGCATATCACATAGGTTCTTTTAAATTGGCCATGCTGGAGCTTCTCATAAGGAATGCAGTTGAATTTTTAAAAGCCTCTCAAGGCCAGAAAAGCCATGTCAAAGGCTTGTCAGATTTCCCCTGTGATATCTATAGGTTTGGTGAATTCCTCTCTTCCCGAGGTTCTCAAATATCAGTCAGGAGGTGGCCTTCCTTATTCTCCTGATAAAACTGGTAGGAACATATGACTTCCCAATTTTTGAAGGAATCAGGTAGAGAGAAAAAATAAATGTTTCAATCCTACTTACAAAGATATAATCTACCAAGTGGTTATAAGCCATAATTAATTTGAGAGGAAAGGTTTCTTATATCTGGAAAACACAGATTAAAAGCCAGTAATATTTGAGACAAAACCCACAAAAACTATAACCATATTCACCATATCATTCAGTCCTATGTAATGAATCTTTTTGTTAAGTTTTATGAAGCCATCATGTTTTCCATTAAAGAATTCTTTAATTTCTTATCCAGCTGAGTGGTATGACCTGAAAGTTATCATAAGTCCTTATTTATCAAAAAGCTTTCTATGAATGTTCCTGAAGATGAAGTCTTTTTTTTTTTTTAGTAAAAGCATCAGAGTACAATTATTGTCTATAAATGACAAAAGACTTTAAAAGGCACATTGAAATCATGATTACATTGCAATTGAAAAAGAAACCTGGTACTGCTGTGACATACATTTTAAGACAATAACTAGAATTATGACTGATAACATTACGTGATTTTTTAAAAATTTTATATAACTTCTAAAACCTTTATTACAATATTTACCGTACGGACAGTTTATTACCAACCACTTGACAATATTTTCCAAGTAATCTAACATAACACGAATCTTAATTAGTTTAATATCTCTGAGATGGATACGGTTCCTTTGAAATTAGCTGGAGATCAAAAGTACTTCAATTGGAATTTGATATTTGGAAAATTTGTCAAAAATATCAAAAAGTTTCAAAACACCTATTAAATAGGATCATAGGTCACAAGTGAAACAGTAACTATTCATTTAACCGAAAGTGACAATAAAAGATTTTAAAAGCAAATATGAAAGTTAACAAGTTACTTAAAAAGAAACTTTATAATGTTATCAAAGCTGATCAATATTCCAAGAAAACTTTGTTCTCTTAACAGAGAAAAAACCTAATTCAAATTTTGCACTGCTTTACCTTTAATCTTAAATTTTATTTACTCAAATTCATTCTAATCTTAGTTCTGACCACACCTAAAATTCCTTTTAAAGATTCTTTTTTTACCGTAACTCTACAACTTTCTATGTCAATATTAGTTAGTCCTTTCCCATTTACAAAATAATCACCTTTAGGACAAATTACTTTCTTTTCCCTTAATAAAATGCACTTCAATTTCTCATACTTTCTTTTATTTGAAAACATGACTTGTACTCTTGTACTTTCTTTCTATACTAAAATGTTTCCCCATTTATTTTAGTAGCTTTACTTACATACATTACAAATTTTTAGTAGCTTTACTTACATATGTTACAAATTTTAATCCTTAAAAACACTAACCTATGCTTAAAAAAAAACACAAAATAAGCAACTGTTAACATACCAGTATTTCCTGATTGGCAAACTTGAAGATATATTCTATAACCTCTAGAAACATACAACTTCTCTTAGTACAATTTCTTTTCTCATTGTGGCACAAGACATGTATCTAATAAATCTAAACATCTTCACTTTTTCTCTCACAAGAACACAAGTATGTAAACTTAGACCTGTTTAACAATTAATGTTCCAGTATTTTATATTTGAAATGACCTGGATATTCAATAAACTTCCATCATTTAATTTAATTTAATATATCTCAAGTTTTTAGGTATGAAAACTTGGAGAGACCTTTTTTTTTTTTTTTGTCTTTTTGCCTTTATGTAGAGCTGCACCCGTGGCATATGGAGGTTCCCAGGCTAGGGGTCTAACATGGAGAGATCATTTTTAAAACAATTATTTGCAAAGAGTTGATCCAAAAACTACTATCTAGTTTATATTTACTTAAGTCTCATCATATCAAGTTATTTTCCTTCCTAACAAATTTTGTAACAGCAATAATAAAATCTTATTATCAGTAAACCTAGATACAATAAAAGTATTCTACTTAATGCTTGATGAGTCAAAAAAAGCTTATATTAAACCAATAGACTTAAAGTAACTTGAACACTAGACATTAATTTAGTACTAAATATTTCATAGGTCATGCGAACCTGAAACTTATTTGGGTGAGTTTCTTCATTCTGAGAATTTAAATAAGGTGCTTAATTTCCTTTAAGCCAACTGAATAGAGGCCATTTACAAATTAATTTTGATAATACTATCTGGAGTTAAAGACATCTCTCTATAATGTACACACACAAATAAACATTCATATTGATACAGATCTCCTGGTTTTCCTGCTTGAGTGTAAAATTACTCTTTTGGAGTTCCCGTCGTGGCACAGTGGAAATGAAACTGACTAGGAACCATGAGATTGAGGGTCGGATCCCTGGCCTCACTCGGTAGGCTGAGGATCCGGCGTTGCCGTGAGCTGTGCTGTAGGTGGAAGATGCGGCTTGGATCCTGCATTGCTGCGGTTGTGGTGTAGGCCAGCAGCTGTACCTCTGGCTGGACCCCTAACCTGGGAACCTCCATATGCCGCTAGTACAACCCTAAAAAGCAGAAAAAAAAAAAAAAAGATTCCTGAAACAACCTCTGTTACCTCATCACCAATCAATCAGAAGAAAGTCACGCACCTTGCAGCTCTTACACCAAATGTTCCTTTAAAAATCCTTCCCTGAAAGCCATTGAGAAGTTCAGGTCTTTTGAGCAAGAACTACTGTTCTTGCTCAAGTAGCTCTTGCTCAGTGTACTGCAAATAAACGTACATTCCTTTACCACATCCTGGCATCAGTAGATTGGCTTTGCTATGCAGTGGCTGAGCAGACCCAAGTTACAACAATAACAACTGTTTTCCTTATTTGCTCCCAATCACAGGTACTGTCAGCATTGCACTAAACCATGGGCCTTCTCAAATCTCTCTTCCGGAGCTCCCTTCGTGGCTCAGTGGTTAACGAATCCGACTAATGAACCAGGAGGTTGCAGGTTCGACCCCTGGCCTTGCTCAGTGGGTTAAGGTTCCGGCATTGCCGTGAGCTGTGGTGTAGGCTGCAGACGCGGCTCGGATTCCGTGTTGCTGTGGCTATGGCGAAGGCCGGCAGCTACAGCTCCGGTTAGACCCCTAGCCTGGGAACCTCCATATGCCGCAGGTGCGGCTCTAGATAAATAGGCAAAAAAAAAAAAAAAATCTCTCTTCCAAAGCTGTATTTTATTTGAAATGCAAATATAAAGGTGGGCTGTGTCTGAAACACAACAGTCATATGCCACAGCAAAGCACAGTCAACTTTTAATTTCTTGCTGAAAAGAAATGACACTTTTTATTTTCCACTGTTTTATTATAAAAATCAACATTTCATTTGTTACAACTCAACTTATTGTAATAATCAAAAAGGGGGTTTATACAAGGTATTTTTATACAGTTTACAATTAAAGCACTTATTTTACAAAAAGGGGAAAGTGAATAGTGGACAAGGACTGACCAAATGTTGGTCATTAAAATATAAATACATCCTTGCAAAGCACCATCGTACCAAAGTCCATGAACAAGAAACACCAGCTGACTTTAAGACAATGACGAAGATTAAAGCTTAAGAAAAATTTAAAAACACAGAGGATAAAACATCTGAAAGCAGCACCAGATCCTTCACTTGCAAATAAGGCTAGTCCAGCTTAAGCTTCTCAGTATCCTCTTTACTTTTTAAAATATCCTCAACTAATGCCAGATATTTAATTTCATGTAACATTAGATTTAATCAGAATTTCTTTGCTTTATTTTCCTTTTAATATTCATATTTAGGCATTGATATTTATAGCGATATATATATATAGCAAGAGAGATCTATATCCTTGCCCTGCTTATGTTTTTTTTTTTTTTTTTTAAGAATGGACAGTTAAGCAAAAGTACACAGTATAATTCTTCAGGGTTAACTTCTGGGCAAACCCTAAGTAATGGGAAATGTGAAAGTTAGAGTTGGTTAGCTCTGTATTCTACTTCTGAGTACAAGAGATGGCTTTCTGCAAAGTCACGTGATTTTTTTTCAGCAATAAACTTAAGAATGGCTTAAGGATGCCTTTTGAAAAAAGAAGGATGAGATCAGTAATTCTACTCAAATCATCCAGATTAACCTAATAATCTACCTCCCGCTTCACTAGGGTATAGCTTAGTTTAACAAGAGGCAGAATCCAATCAAACAGAAATATCCAGAGTACATGGATTCACAGTTTTAAAATCTTTTAAAATTAGATATAAAATGTTATGCTTTAGGATCCAAAGTCCCTCAAAACTGAGAATTCCAAAAGCTGAACTGAGAGCCCACTATGAAATGATGGAATGCCAGAAGTCAGAAACCACACATATGCTGCCAGTACTTTGTAAAATCAATTGCTATATCTTTGGCCCATTTTAGGCTTGAGATAAGGAAAGTACTATCAAATAAAATCAAATTTCTTGAGTTCAAGAATTCTGAGAGCATGCTGATTATGAACTTCTTTAAGACTCAAGCTATGCCTGCATTGAGTGTGTAGTCTCATTCATGGATGCCCAAATACTTGTCAGCTAACTGGTAATCATATAATTCATACCCACACTCCAGACACACTATTCACATCATTATTCGGATGGAAGTACTGCACTTATTAAAAGTATGACATATTTGGGGAGTGTGAAATGGCCAAGATTTTTGTTTGAATCTTGTTATGTGTGTAATGGTAATAACCAATAAGCTCCTTTTATGGCATGCAAATCAAAGAAGTGGCACTTTTCCTCTGAAGAGATAAATCAATTGACAGGAAAACAGGAACAGTACATCTACCGCAGAAAGCCAGGCTTGTTTAAGGCAAGTCTTTCTGGTACCAGAAGTGATGGCATCAGGTCACATACCAATATACACAGTTCATTAATATACACATACCAATATACTAACCCTTTTTTAAGTATTCTTCATTAATGAGCCTTTGAGGCAAAATAAAAAAATTTTCCTTCTAAACTGCCACCTAGTATAGATGGTGTCTACTTTTATATCTTTATAGCAAATGAGCTGGCCTTACACAAATTACTGACTCTAGAGTATTTTTAAATGATAAACAAATACAATACTCAATGGCTTTAAAATTTTACTATTCAAAGCCCCCATCCCAATTATTGGCTTATATTAAATGAAAATGTACTGCAAAGCCTTCATTTCTAAATACTTATCATACCTTTAGAATAGTTGTTCTCAAACTTACTAAAGGGTCAGATATCAGATATCTCTTGGTGTTCTATCAAAATATTTTTATACTAAAATTAAAATAATTAATAACTTTTTTGCTAAACATAGATATGCTAGTTAGAAGAGCTGCAGCCAGCGTCAGAGGCATGATAAAACCTCATGAAAGAAAAATACAGAAAAAATTCAATGCCTTAAAGTACTTTTTTGTTTTTAAATTGTGAATATGCCATTATCTGATATAAGCAGCAAAACCTTTTGGGTCACTATTCAGAAAACTAGGGCTCTGCAGGAGCAAAGTTCAAAGTTATAAAAATTCAGAATTATAAAAGACCACTTCAGTGCAGAACAGTTTACTATAGTCACAGCACATATTCTATGCTAAAGTTCAATCCTCAGATACTTTTAATCACATCAGTAAATGGGCATAGTTCAAGACATATGATCACAGTGAATAGTTCTATATTTAAGAAACATAATGAAATTTTATTCACTGCCCTTGCCGTGGATAATGAGTCTAGCAATATTCTAAATTCAAAACACGTATTTCCCTTTTCCCCAATTTGTCATCCCATGTTAATTTTTTATCCTCTTTTTTTCCAATTAAAGATCTTGTGTTTAATAATCAAGATAGTCTACTTTTGAGCTTAACTGTCCATGTAACCTGAGGGCCAGCCAATAAACCTTCGCTGAATTTTGATAATTCTCTCATTGAAAGGTACTCCCCCAACTGTTAAGAATCCATCTCAAATACCCAGAAAGAGGACTCTGAGATTAAGCTGAACTGCCTTCAAATAATTTCAAACAAATTGGCACACAAATTAGTATTTTGCAAGAAGAGGCCATTGCCATCGCAGTACAAGCACTTGGACTGAGATATAACAAGGCAATATTCTTCTTAGTTCATTATAGTGCAAGTTTCCACATAGGAAGCCCACCAGATAAAGATGCACGTTAAAAAATGTAAACATATAGAATTCTCAAATTCTAATTGATACCCAGTTATTGCTAACCTTTCCATCTTCACTTGAGCATCAAGTGCCCCGTGTGTGACAGGACGAAACTTCAATGTCCATTTTGATAGACCTTGAGCACTTTGTTTCATCAACAGGAAGAGTGAATGCTCCTCTGACTGAAATGCAAGACACTGATGAATTACCATTAATTTATATGCGAATTCAAGTGCACCTGATTCATATAAGGTATTCTCAATAATCTAAGCATTATCCTGAAACTACGTTTTTTCTCTTTAAAAAGATTACTTAGGTACTTTTAATTGCTTAAAAAGTTATTTCATCCCTACCAAAATTCTGAATCCTTTCTTCCACTGTTTTCTCTTGGGCCCTGAAATCGAAAGAGGCCTCAGCAAAACAAGAAATTAAAGAAAAAAAAACATTTTTAGTAACTAACTGGCCAACATCTGTTAAGGTAAAAACACATTAGTTTAACAACACATTCAATTTTAGCAAAGAAATGCTGGAAACGTGTAAAAAGCAGGACACCAACTTCTGGCAAGGTGGCAGAGCAGTGCTAGAATCCTCCCACAGGTCAGCCCCATGGACGCAGCTGGAGATGTAGCAGCCCCAGAACCATGCAGGTCAGGCAGATCACATAGAAGCCTTCCATTATTTCCCTCCACCCAGACTTTGACAGCTGAGAGGTTAACAGTTTGCCCTTCCCGTGTAATCCACATTGTTAAATTTGTTAATCATCTTAATCCATAATGGAATAAGAGAGAACACATAAAAACATGTAAGAGGTGATTATAAGAATAATTTGTGGATAATTTGAAAACAATCTAACATTCACATTAGGTAACAAAGATATTAAACTCACATCACACATTAGAAGAGGTATGTATGGAGACATGATTCTGAGAAAAATTGGCCTAAAGAACATGAAAATGTCACCAACAGTTAAAAGGGAAAACCTAATGATAACAAGAACTTCTCTTTTTAAATAGACTGTCTCTAACCAGAACATATTTAAATGTTCACTAGAAAAAAATACATAAAAATGATTTCATACTGTGATATTATATGCTGAAAGTACTGCAAGGATATACGACTAATTTACAACAAAAACATAATGGTTAAATTTGTAATTCTTATACATTGTCTATATGTGTTGTAAAAAGACATTTTAATGAGCATTAAAACAATCCTGGAAGTAAAGATTAGCGATAATATGTCTAACTTTTGATCATTATGTGAACACAACAGTCCAATTGAAGAGCTAAGCGGATTGGGGAACGGAGCTAGTAGAAATAGTCTATTTTATCAATCCTCCATTAAAAAAACTGTGAATAAATTATGACATCTTGGCAAAACAGCCTAAAATGCTGCTAGGGAAGGAAGCAAGGTGAAAACACCTAGAGAAAAAAATTACTATTTGACAGAAGTGTGGGTTTTAAGGTAGGGACAGAAGACTTCCATAATAAACGGCCCCACAGCATCTTACCAGACAGCTGATCTCTCCTACAACAGCAGCACCCAAATGGATTTTTATAACATCTATTTTCCTCGCTAAAACTGTTGGATTCCTAGAGAAAACAAAACCCTTTGTCCAAAGTTAATATTAATTATTTTTTTCCTTTCGCTTCTTAAACTTGCTGGCCTTCAAATGTTAGTTACCATGAAGGCCATTTGGCTACTTCTCAGTATATATGATTTTGCTGCTCTAAGATGGACTTTAATTTTCTCTTCTTTTCTTTTCCTTTCTTTTTTTTTTTTGGTATCAATAAAGCCCAGACATTCCTGGTCAGTGATGCCTTTATTATTCCTGTTTCCTTTGTACTCAGTCACTTCACTGGGTTTAAGGCATGCTTTGTGTATTTAGTTTGCAAAAATAAAACTTTTAGTACAAATTTATTTTTATACAAATTTTTATGGCACAAGCAGCAAATCTGCTGTTTTAAGAAAATATATAAATATCTCTTCCTTCTGTACAAATATCTCCAGTATTCCCTACCCCATTTATAATTTTTAACTGTACATGGTCTGCCTCTTCCTTCTCTAATAGCTCCCTCCCCCCCTCCAGATCTCAAGCAAATTGGTATTTACACTTTTGTGTTAGAGGCAGTCAGAGGAGGAGGGCCCCTCCTCAGGAGGAGTCTGTGCAGGGAGAGGGCGGCGGTGGGTAGAGGTGATGAGAGTAGCTCCTCTCTGTGTACGGAGAAGGTGGGCAGCTTTCATAGTTCTCTTCTGCTGACAAGTATTGGCTTCGGGGCGTGGGAGGTGGGGGCACAGGCTCTGAGTCATAGTTCAAGTCACTAGTGTAGCCCTTGGCCGTCGCCACTGAGGTCATTCTCCGGCTGGGAGCATAGTCACTGTCACAAACGTCTGTGCTGCAAGGTGTGGTGGGGGGTGCAAAGTGCTGGTAACTGTATGGCCTGTAGCTGGTATAAGGAGAAAATCAAGAGAAGCAGAGTTAGTTCTATAGACATGTGGTTTTTCCTCTCAGAATACAGCGGTATTAAATGTAAACCTCACTTTGAAGACAATACACTACTACATTTAAATGGGCACCAACCAAGAGGCAATTTTCCATGACAGGTTGGAAGACGACGATAACATGTATTTTATATTTGTAAATAAAATGTTATTAGAGATATTAAAAATGGACAGAATGACAATGTAAAGGTGAACTCATTCTAGCTTCCGGAGATGTGCTCATACCTTTTAGTTACACTGTATCATAGGATAAAAAAAGAACTACTCAAAGTTGTATTTAATGGTCATATTTGGAAAATCTCTCAGTTGTTCATTTGGCATTTAGTCTACATAATGGACCTCAAAAATTTCTGCTTTTCTGTGATTTGTGAGAAGAATGGGTCTTTATTAGTTTACATTACTCAAACATGCTAGCATTCCCTCAACATCCCTTACACACACTAATTTACCTGATGAGTAATTTAATGACCTAAAGACTTCATTCTCTTTCTAGAACTCAAATACCGTACAAGCCAGGCTGAATTTTGGAAGACAGCCTAACGAGCGCATCTATCTCATTCTTTTACTATCAGCAAAGGGGGACTGCTGTGGTTTTGGGAAAGGAGTTTTGATTGTCTGCATATAGACAAGCATATTGTCATAAAAACAGCTTTGGACTTCCCATCGTGGCTCAGCGGAAACAAATCTGACTAGTATCCAAGAGGACGCAGGTTCAATCCCCAGCCTCACTCAGTGGGTTAAGGATCAGGCATTGCCGTGAGCTGTGGTGTAGGTTACAGACGTGGCTCAGATCTGGCATTGATGTGGTTGTGGTGCAGTCCAATGGCTACAGCTCTGATTTGACCCCTAGCCTGGGAACCTCCATATGCTGCAGGTGCGGCCCTTTAAAAAAAAAAAAAGGCAGCTTTAACTGAAATCAAAAAGACAAGTTCTAAGTATCCATGTAGATCAGTGAATTTTCTAATATGTATTTCAGACGCCTAGTTTATTTCTTATACTTTTTAATCTACCTTTTTAAGTAATCTACAGCTGTTAAGCCAAATTTGTGTGGCTAACTAAAGAAAAAGGAATTGAAAAGAGAGAAAACACACTACTGAAAGTAAGTGCTGACTTGAACTGCTGGCTTTTCTATCATTTCTACTTCTACCTATAACTTCTTATGCCACTTATATTCTAAATATGGTAATGTTGATCTTATTTCATATTTAGCCCAATTAAGATTTATTTATATGCTCTCTCATTCAACAAAACAACCGCCAGAATGGAGCAAGTGCAGTACAAAACTAAAGTAACAATTCATAAAACACCTACTGGTACAGAGTGCCAGATAAAACCTCAGGATACAAGCTGTTTGAGGCAAGCCCTAAATGATATCAAAGAAATGGCTGCCAAAAACCCAAAAGTTACATGACTTGCCAAGCAGGTTCTCAAGCATTTTTACTACAATATTGACATGATGTCAGAGTATTTTTTAGGTCTTATCTTTCTGCCCAATCAGGTGGTAAGCCTTGGTGAAATTCTTGGCCCAGTATTTAAAAGGCTCAACAATTCATTTTCATGAGGGGAAAAAAAAAAACCCACAAAACAGAAAGAAAGGAAATGGAATTAACAAAATTCTTTTAAGTTTCACAAACTTCAAGTTAGACAATAATCTCAACAAATGATAAAAAGTTTGATTCAGAAGAAATAAATTGGGCTTAATTTGAGATATGGGAAATGGTTAAATAAGAACTGTTTTTGATACAATTATGTTTACTTGCATCAAATAGTGTTTTATTCAATTTAAAGAAATTAATTTTTAAAAGTAAAATTTTAGGTCTTTCCTTTTTTTTCCCCAATTTTCAGGTTCCTGCATCTATTTTGGCTGTTTAAAACAAACCTGTGGTAGGGAAAGCAACATTTATAATTAAACATAAAAACAAATAGTTCAGTCAAGTCTATCTCGAATAGTCTTATCCAAAAACTGAAATGAGAATTCTGAATGAGATCCTATAAACAATTTCCTCTTGATTTCTACACATCTATAAGGTTCTATCAGGGCAATCTGGCTTAGGTGCTAGGAAACATCTTATCTAGAAGATAACAGGCACTTGAGAAATGCCAATAAACACTGGTCACTAACTATTTTCTGAGAGAAAATAAAAGTTTTTGACTTTCCGCTGGCTTTTCTTTTCCACCCCTAACCCCACCCAGCAACGGCATAAGGAAGTTTCAGGGCCAAGAATCAGATCCAGGCTGGAGCTGTACTTACACCACAGCTGCAGCAATGGCGCCAGGCTGGGGATCACTAGCCCACTGTGCCACAGCGGGAACTCCCTCTGTTGGCTTTTCAAATAAGATCAAAGAGTAAGGATGACACACTAGTTTTTAACCTGCTCACTATGCTCTACAGACTCATGAATCGGCACAAAGGCATAATTTTTCCCTTTCTGGCTTATTTTGGTTATTTTAGTGAGTCATGATTTATTCCATGCAACTGTATGAAAAACTCTTCATTCCAGATCAGAATACCATATGTAGGCAAGGGCTGAACTTAAGCTTCTCTCAACTTTTCTCAAATTCTGTGCTCTTAATACTCCTGCTGTTTTAGAGTTCTCATAACTCTCTGGATCACAGTCTTATCCCAATATTCCATTAGAGATTATCAAACATAACTTCAAAATCAGTCACTTTGGAGTTCCTGTTGTGGCTCAATAGTAATGAACCCAAAGAATATCCATGAGGATGCCGGTTTGATCCTTGGCTTTGCTCAGTGGGTTAAGGATCCAGAGTTCCTGTGAGCTGTGGTGTAAGTTGCAGACGTGGCTAGGATCTGGTGTTTTGCTGTGGCTGCAGTTGTAAGCCAGCAGCTGCAGCTCCAATTCAACCCCTAGCCTGGGAACTTGCTTATGCCGTGGGTGTGGCTCTTAAAAAAAAAAAAACCATCAGTCACTTTCGGGGGGTGGTGGTGTCTCTTTTCCTTAGAATACTGCCAAAGTCCAGAGGCTCTACCTTAATACTCTTAAAGCCAGCAGCTGTGACTCTCTAAAAAATGTATAATGCCCCAACAACCTGAATAGGTATTATTTCAAAGAGGAAACAAAGATGGGCAAAAGGCACATGAAAAGATGCTCAACAGCAGCAAAATGCAAATTAAAACCACAAAGAGATATCACCTCACACCTGTCAGAGTTGCTATCCTCAAAAAGAACACAGGAGCTCCTGCTGTGGCACAATGGATCAGCAGTGTCTTGGGAGCACTGGGACGCAGTTCGATCCCTGGCCTGGCACAGTGGGTTAAAGATCCAGCATCGCCACAGATGTGGCTTAGTTTGCATCTGCAGCTCGGATCAGATCCCTGGCCTGGGAGCTCCATATGCTGTTGAGGCAGCCGAAAATGAAAAACAAACCAACCAACTACAAATAACAAATGACAAGATTTGGAGAAAAGGGAACTTTTGTACACTGTTGTGTGGGAATGCAAATTGATGTAGCCACTGTGGAAAACAGTATGGTTTCTCAAAAAACTAAAGAGAGAACTACCATATGACCTGGCAATTCCACTCCTGAGTATATATCTGAAAAAAGCAAACACAAAAAACAGAAACACTAATTCAAAAGGACATATGCACCCCAATGTCCCCAGCAGCATTATTTACAACTGCCAAGATATGGAAGCAACCAAACTGTCCATCAACACTTGAATGGACAGGAGTTCCCACTGCGGAGCAGTTAAGGATCTGGTGTTGTCTCTGCAGCAGCACAGGTTTGATTCCTGACCTGCCACAGTGGGTTAGGATCCGGTGTGGTTGCAGCTGTGGCTCGGATTTAATCCCTGGCCTAGGAACTTCCATATGCTGCAGGTATGACCTGGTGTGTATGCACATGTGTGTGTACATGCACACACACACACTGGAATACTACTCAACCATAAAAAAGAACGAAATTTGGCTATTTTCAACAATATGAATTCGGATTTGTGGGGTAATAAGCTAAGTGAAGTTAAGACAGAGAAAGACAAATACTGTATGATATCACTTATACGTGGAATCTAAAAAACACAACGACTGAATATAACAAAAAAGAAGCAGACCCACAGTCATAGAGAACAAACTAAGGGGGAGGGGCAACATGGGGGGAGGGGAGTAAGAGGTATAAATTATCACATATAAGCTACGAGGATATACTGCACAACACAGGGAATATAGTCAGTATTTTATAAATATTATAACCTCTAAAAATTATGAATCACTACATTGCATACCTATAACTTACATAATACTGTACATCAACTACACCTCAATTTTTTTTAAGTTTAATGCCATGAAAGATCTGTGGTGGGGGCAACATTAGCATTACCAAGACAAGGGGCCTATTCTCTGTTGGTGGCCATCATGCACTCGTTTAGGCTGCAGCAAACTTACAACTGGAATACTTCCTTCTAATAAATATTTCGACTTACTCTGGAGGAGGATGTGTATTACCTGTAGGACCTATGAGTGGAAGGACTGTTTGAAGAATAACCGAATTCCATAGTGTAATGTGATCGCTCTGTGGCTGGGGATGGTGGAGGGTTCAAAATCTAAAAGGAAAAAAATAATCAAATTACCAAAATAAGAATAGTGTATCCCAGACAGAGACTATTAGAGCTTCTTTCAACTTCTTTTCCTTCCTCTGTTCTTACTCCTTTCTATTACACTAGTAGCACAATCCTTCTTTTTCAAAGAACTGACCTAAGCATTTCAAGACTGTAGCTCTCCACTCCCCAAGACAGAATTTCATTATGACTGAGGTGGTGAAAAGGAAATCTATAATCTATAACTTGCTGGTTTACATGTAGCACAACTGATTTATTTATTTATTTTTATGGACATACCTGCAGCATATGGAAGTTCCCAGGCTAGGGGTCGAATTGGAGCTGCAGCTGCCAGCCTACACCACAGCCACAGCAATGCTGGATCCTTAACCCACTGTGTGAGGCCAGGGATTGAATTTGTATCCTCATGAACCAGTCAGATTCTTAATCCACTCAACCACAATGGGAACTGGGTTCTGATTTTTTTAAGTTAAAAATGTTTAGAGGAAAATTACTGACTTAAAAGAAATACCAGGTGTGCTCCTTCTTATGGGAGGTCATTGAATGAAGATCCTTAGCCTCTCAGGAGTTCTACTTTTACCTGGAATATAAAATTAATGTCCAGGGCTTTCAAATATACTACATAGCAAACTTCAAGAAAGATTTCTAAGTGTACATGTGGTGGTGGTAAATTCGAAATTTATGCCTAAATTCTATACTATAAAACTTTTTATATTACCATCACTGAGTAACCACATGTAAATGAGTTAAAAAATCTAAGATGTTATTTATCTTAGTATTCAAAGGGAACAAAGGAAAACAGACTGCTTACTGCAGGGAAGTAAGTGCCTTTGGTGCTTGAGGAACTGCTTGACGATGCTCCTGTGACATGAGCTCGGTCGTAAGGGGGTCCACTGCTTCCTCCCATGATGCTAAGGGAGCTGATCATTGATTTACCTCGAGACATTCCTAAAATGAAGCAGGATAAATATTAAAGGTGAGTAAGATCTAAAAAAATGCATGGAATAACTATATTCAATATCAGAATTACAAACACCAAGAGTCAAATAGTTTGATTGCACAACAATTTATTCCCTCTTTTCCCAAAGAAACTGAAAATACTTCATGGAGAAGGGAAGTGAATGTTCTCTAGAAATGAACATTTCTATTGAGAGCTGGTCAGAGAACAAGACCAAGAATAGCTCCCGCCCTTTCTCCTCCCCAGAATGGCAGCAGAACTCTTCAAAGTGAGAGGTTTTCAACCTTTCAGAGGATCTGAGAAAGAACGAATGGTGGAAAGTGGAGGCTGCAACCAGGGCAGACTAAAAGATCTGCTCAAAAGCACACTAAACCCATTTTTAGGGGCATAAATTTAATGTACGGAAGACTATTTCTTTAACTACTGGATGCAAATGTTGTTGGAATCACAACCATAATGCTAAAGAGGAAATTTTATTTTTTCCGAATAACTTCCCAAATTCCACTAATTTATGGTAGATATGACAATAAGAAATCATTAACCGTTTAAAAATCGTATGTTTCCTTCAAGTTAACATCCCAAATAAGTTCTTACTTTCACAGGGGTTTTGCCTGGTCTCCCCTTCTTCATATTCATTACAAGAAAGGCTTCTTTTCTCTAAGGGCGCCGAAACTCATCAAAAAGAAAGCTGTACGCCCTTAGAGCAGTATGATCCACCCAAGCACACAGTATTTCTGGCTACTTGGTTCTGCCTAGACAAACCCTATGCCCACATCATCACCTAAATCAGGAGAAATCATAAAACAATATATCCCTCCCTGCTATCACTCAGATATTTCTAAGTCTTTGCTGAAAAGGAATCTTCATCTATCTTTCAGCCTCCTTTAACTCCTAGGCTCAGTAGTACTGAGGTCTCCTGGTAGCAAACCTATAGAATTATGGTTTATGACTCTCTACCAAATAACCAGCTGATTCACTTTCAGTAGAGCACATCCAGAAATGCAGTACATGCAGTAAATATAGTATATATAAAATGTTTGTATGTACATGTATTTGCTTTATATCCTTTGGAAATGTCTACCAAATCATACCAAAGGTCTTTTGCGTAAAGAGAAGGTGTTAAAAGTAAAGGAGAACATCCATTCTTATAATGGTCTAAGCTCAAAAGAGTCTGGTTTGAAAGCATCCTGTTTCCATAACTTGCAATCTTGCTCAGGCCCAAGACTTGATTCTCAATAGATCAGCTCTATTGAGTCTCAGCTCACCTGGAAGAGATCCTGACAAAGAACTTGGGTGTGGCACGTAACCAAGGGGCACAGAAGCTGGTCCGTGAACTACATAATCATTAGTCATGGTTTCCCCATCTCCCTTCATACGTGGACACAACATCCTCTGGCAGATAAAGTATATGGTTCCAGACACAAAAATGGTGACAATTACGCCAATAACTGAACCAACTGTATTGGTGGCCTGTGGTGCTGGCTCCTCCGTTGGATCTAAAACGGAAGTGCAGTACACTTATATAACAGAAAAAATAACTTTAAGTTCAAAACAGTAACTGAAAAGAGGGCTTGCAAGAAGAATGTAAGGCTAGTGAAGACAACTCATAAACATATTTCTTTTTTTCTGAATACACCATGCCCCATGGATATATAGATAAACGCCATCATCGGGAATCAAAATAATTATCCCTAAGTGAAGACAGACATAAAACAACACATTGGTAAGTATAATTCTAAACTGATAACAATGTTAAGTGAATTACAGATTTAAACACCATTATATAAAATCTATCCGACTTCATTCTGTAAAATATACAAATCAGTGAGGCTATTTTGGAATTTCAGAGAAAATTTTAGGGCAAGAAGGGATGGACCCAGAAAAGTCATCAAATGTTTTACCTAGAATGGTAAAGAAGCCAAACGCGGCTCTGAGCTTGATTTTAGGTTTGAAAAGTGACATTTGGGCCTGGTGAAGAGAACTCAGAAGCTACAAACGAGCATTAGCTCTCAGGCCCAATATGCTACTGTCTTCAGGGTTAGACCAAGAAACGTAAGGTCTCTGATACTACAGGACTGCAGGACTCAGAAAAGCGAGAGCATGAGATGCCCGTGGCATCTACCTTCATGGGATCCCCTGATCCCCTATCTGAGGTTTCAGAAGAGGAGGGCATTAACGTTGGAGGGAGAGGGAAATAGAAAAAGGGTGCATCAAATTTAGAGCATTACTCTCCTATTTAAAAGGAAAATTCTCTCATTCTGAATAGTCAGACTATATCTCACAATTGTAGATCCTTAAAAAAAAAAAAAGCTTCCTTCTGCTTCATCTTACCTCAAAGTCTCCCATCCATAAAGCTAAACTCACCCTCTGACTAAATGAAAGCAAAGAGAGAAAACAACATCACTAAGTTGCATAATACGTGGGGACCACCAGTCATGTATCACCACCTATAGACTCTGAGGCACAGACTCTCCTTAGCCCTCATGAACAACCAGCCCATCTCTCTCATTCCTTTTCATGTTTTTGCACTCCTTGCTAACCAGCCTTCAAGGACTGAGGATCATTCACACTCACCAACTCCAATTCTCAGTCTCTTGGTCACATCTTAACTCGCTGAAATCAGACTCTGTCCTCACTGCAACACTGAAACTACTGGCAACGATCAAAGTTCTCCTGTTTGCCATAGAAGACTTCATATAAACTCTTCATCTCACTGACATTTCCATACATTCAGTATTGCTGGCTCCTATTTTCTTTTCAAAAAATGTCTGATCCTTCCAAGATATCACTCTCTTAGTTTTACCATGTCTGGTTAGTTGTTCTGTTTCCTTTTGCTGGATTCATTCTCTCCATCTGCCTCTTAGTGTAGGTGCTCCCCGGAGTCCTGTCTACCACCTATTATCTTCTTCCTCTACTTACTTCCATCTACCTCAGCTTTAATAATCAGTAATAAACAGAGAAGCCCAAAACTCTCTCTTGACCTACAGACCCATATAGCTAACTTTCTGAATAGCTTCAATGGGAGACCTCAAAGGCAAACTTAATGCCACATGATCCAAACTGAACTCATCATCACCATCATCTGTCAATGTTTCCTAGGTTCCAGGGGTAAAGTAGATTACACACAAATGATGGCACCTGTGGCAGACTAAAGTAACAAATTATATTTAAAATAAAAATAAATTAATAAAAAACTTACATCAGCTAAACATAACATCCACAGCCAAGATACAAAACAATACTTGGCATTTTTTGTCTCTGCCATGCATTCTAGTTTAAGACTCCACTCACTCAATGAGGTAAACTGGGTCAACCTAAACTTATCTATTCTAAGTGGTTATCAAACCCTTTTTATTCAAATTCTGAAATGACTTTGAAATCTCGCCCCTCCTTCCTTTCCACCATAACTGCTCTCCTTGATTTGGACCTTCATCATCATCTGCTGGAAGTACAACAGCCTTCTAAGCATTTTTATTTATTTATTTATTTTGTCTTTTTGCCTTTATGTAGAGCCGCACCCACGGCATATGGAGGTTCCCAGGCTAGGGGTCTAACAGGAGCTGTAGCCGCCGGCCTTCGCCACAGCCACAGCAACGCGGGATCTGAGCCGCGTCTGCAACCTTCACCACAGCTCACGGCAACACCAGATCCTTAACCCACTGAGCAAGGCCAGGGATTGAACCCGCAACCTCATCGTTCTTAGTCGGATTCGTTAACCACTGAGTCACGACGGGAACTCCAATGATCATACTTTTAAATAAGTTATCTCTTGCTGACAACCCTCAAGACGGTAGCCTGTTTGCTGGCAGTACAATTCACATGTAATTTCTCAAAGGTGCCTGCCCCACCCTGGTTTTGAACAGGAGAGGATCGTCCTCTGCCTGGAATGTAATCTCTCCACTTATCTGCGTAAGTAACACTATTCATTGATCAACACCCATCCAATCTTATGCCCTGAATTTCTAAGTTATTTTCCTTGATGAACCCCATCTTTGTTCCTAAAGATCTGACCACTCCCTTCTTTAGGATACTCCAGTCTAGATCTCTATTACAGCACATTTAATCTCAGTTATCACATTCCTTAACAAGAGTACCTACTGTGACATGGACTATATGTTTTATATACATTAAATCATTTAATTTTCTCATAATCGCCAGCCTAAATATTATCTTCATTTTAAATATGAAGAAACTGAGGTCTAACAAGAGCAAATAATTTGCTGATAAGTAGTGGAGTTAGAATTCGACTCCGTCTCTGCCTGGGTTTTAAAATCCCTATTCTTGGAGTTCCCGTCGTGGCGCAGTGGTTAACGAATCCGACTAGGAACCATGAGGTTGAGGGTTCGATCCCTGCCCTTGCTCAGTGGGTTAACGATCCGGCGTTGCCGTGAGCTGTGGTGTAGGTTGCAGACGTGGCTCGGATCCTGCGTTGCTGTGGCTGCGGCGCAGGCCAGTGGCCACAGCTCCAATTAGACCCCTAGCCTGGGAACCCCCACATGCCGCGGGTGTGGCCATAAAATGACAAAAAGGCAAAAATAAATAAATAAATAAATAAATCATAACGATTAAAATAAAATAAAGTAAAATCCCTATTCTTACACTACCTCAATCATAGAGGACTCTGGAAACCTGGCACAGGTACCACGTGTCCTCAGCACACAGCAGGTATTCAGCACATGTTTGTTGAATACAAGACTAGATTCCAAAAGTCTTAGTGAATATCTCATTTGAATTTTGTAATATAGCAGCTTAAAGTCTTTGTTAAGATGAAAGAATTTTAAAATGAATTCTGTCTAAATTCCACAAAATCAATTTCAACAGGGTAGTCCTGGCTTATGCTGAATTCCACTCAGAACTAAGTTTGTTAATTTGGAGTATACTTTATGTTAAGACGTTATAGTCAACAGTTGTGAACCTTGAAGAAACTACAGGTTACTTATTTAGCCTAAGGTCTCTAGGCCTAGGGCTGTGTGGTGTCTCAAGTGTCCTCGGGCTGCACTTAAAGGAAGTTTAAAAGTCACTGAGAAACTGGTAGAAAGTTGTCCAGAAAAAAGTGAGAGATGTTAAACATGGACCAATGTTCAGAAACTCATGTTTAGACCTGATTTCCATGTATCTAAACTGCCTGAGAATTTCCTAACTTTAGTTTTAGCAAAACAATATTTACCCTTTTCTGATGCTTTACTAAATATTTCTGTGAAGATTTTTCTGCATAAGTAAACCACTATCTTTAAGAAATTGTTAAATATAAGATATCCCCAGTATAAACAACTAGCTTAACATTAATAACTTATTTCTTAATACGGAAACACTGGACTTAAGCGAACTTCAAACGTATATAAAAGTTAAAGTACTTAAAAAAAATTCTCCCTAAGGGAGTTCCCGTCGTGGCTCAGTGGTTAATGATTCTGACTAGGAACCATGCGGTTGTGGGTTCGATCCCTGGCCTTGCTCAGTGGGTTAAGGATCCAGCGTTACTATGAGCTGTGGTGTAGGTTGCAGACGTGGCTCGGATCTGGTGTTGCTGTGGCTCTAGTGTGGGCCGGCGGCTGTAGGTCCGATGAGACCCCTAGCCTGGGAACCTCCACATGCCGCGGGTGTGGCCCTAAAACGACAAAGGACAAAAAAAAAAAAAAATTCTCCCTTAAGAGTAAGAGAAGTTTTAGTCATACTTACAACAATCCAGTTCATCTGATTTGTCACTGCAATCCAAATTATGATCACACTTCTTATGTTTTCCAATGCACTGACCATTGGCACAGCGGAACTGATCAATTAAACAAAGCACTGAGGGGAAAAAAAAGATACAGTTTTCTTATTTTTGCTTTCATGTAAAGCCAAACTGGTGAAAGTCAAAAGGTTCCTTCTGTGTGCAAAAAAAGAAAAAAAAATCAGACTTTTAGAACAGTCTTAAAAATTATTCTCTGGGATTTCATTTGGTAGAAAGAAAAGAGAAGAAAAAGGAATCCAGCAGGAAATTTCCTATTTTTTGTTTTGTTTTTTTCCTGGGCCATATGGAAGTTCCCAGGCTAGGGATCAAACTGGAGCTGCAGCTGCAGGTCTATACTACAGCCACGGTAAAGCCGGATCTGAGCAACATCTATAACCTACACCATAGTCTGCAGCAACACCAGATCCTTAACCCACTGAGAAAGGCCAGGGGTCAAAACTGTGTCCTCAGGGAGATAACGTGGGGTCCTTAACTCACTAGGCCACAATGGGAACTCCCTCTTTTGCTCTCTATGTCATCTTTCAATAATAATTCTGTTAAGAATTAAAGAATTCTACATGCATTTCTGTATGCTAAAAAAATTCCAGAGAATTTATGTTGTTGTTTTTCACTGTATTTAAGGTTAGTGGAGGAAAGAAGAAAATATGAAATTATTTTACATTATAAAAAGTAAATCCACTAATTTGGAGTTAACTGGAAACAAGGACTATTTTTACATGCTAATCTTTAAACCTCATTACTCAATCTGCAAGTCTTATTAATGTGTATAAACCAGAGGCATATTAAGTGAATTAAAACAATTCAGAATATGCTACTATGTTTAGAAACAATAAAGTCAAATGTACTTGCAAAATCCTAAATCTACCACTGACTGGACCAAAGCAATACTCTGAATTTCAAACAACTTAATGGAAACCGGACTCCATAGCCAGGGCTAGGAATTCTGGATACCTTCACAGTTCTTCTCATCTGATTTATCCTGGCAGTTCGCGTCTCCGTTGCATCGGAGGGCACCATCAATACACTGCCCACTGGCACACTGGAACTGGGAGTCTGAGCAGACGGGACAGTTGAGCTCATCGCTGTGGTCTTCACATTCAGTAAACCCATCGCACCGCCAAGCCACAGGGATACAGTCAATTTCCCCCGTGAAACATGTAAACTGCTGAGGAGAACACGTTGGGGGTTCTTCAAATGAACAAAGGGGAGAGAGTGACAAAAACAGTAACAGTCACACAGAGGTAC
Organism: Catagonus wagneri; assembly: GCA_004024745.2. Taxonomy (NCBI): domain Eukaryota; kingdom Metazoa; phylum Chordata; class Mammalia; order Artiodactyla; family Tayassuidae; genus Catagonus; species Catagonus wagneri. Next base: position 6,620,120 of record PVHT021183648.1, read on the forward strand.
AAACATTTACACTTGAATGAAGCTCATTTAATAATTAACATTAAAAAACTTTATAATACATGAAATTTATAAACTATCTCAACTAATCAGAGTTAAATACAAATTTTAAACTATTTCATTTAGATTCACTAACTTTTAAAATTATAAGACAGAAGTTTTCTCATATATTATAGTTCAAGTAGTATAATTATATTTACAATCTATTATAATTTCACACACAGCCTAGGAATAGTCACTATAATCATCAACCTCCAAGCATTTTAAGGTTAGCTTAGGATTCGTAACTTAGCAAACTCAAAGCAATGGTACTACACTGTACTAACAGTGTTACACAGCCACATACAACACACACACATGAGGAAAAAATCATTTTCATTTAAGAATGTTCTTGATGAATTAGTAAAAATATTAATTAAAATTAATGTTATTAATATTAACTAATATTAATAATATATATTAATTATATTAAAATCATTCTTTGAGTACTTGTTTCTTCAATACTGTTTGATAAAATGGGAAGCAAGCATAAAATTTGTGCTCTGTAAATACGATGGTTTCTCAAGGGAAAGCATTCTGAGTTGTAAACACAATCCAAAATGCGACACCCTTTTTATGTGAAAGAATAACTGAGAGATAAATTATAGATATTTGCTCTTGAGTATTTGGCAGAAAGTTATTTTTAAAACTGAACCCGTGAGTCTATTATTTCAAGGAAAACAATGGCAAATTATAACACTGTACTTTTGTGGCCAATTATAACACTGGAACACTGGAAGACATGTATCCAACGCTGTAAACTCGACAGATTCCTAGTACTTAAATATTTTTACAATGAGATTGTGGTAATATTAATGTGTTTTTTGATACTGTATAACAAAAATGCATCAAAATCTGAAGATATGGGTATTTCTGAATGAAATTCTAGTATTTCTAGTATTCTAGTATTTCCAAATGACCAAGATGTAAGGTTACAAAATAGTGCACAGGTGTATACATTCAGTACAAAACAGTTTAATGGATTTCAAAATAAGAGACTATGAAAAGTGAAATGATACAGTTCCAAATACCACATTGCAACTAAACCTACAGAAAACTACTACTTGCAAGATTTAGTATGGAAGTCAAGATGAATATACATAATTAGTTGAAAAGACTATTACAGGCCTCCCTACATATCTGTACAGGGCCAAATTTCTTCACATATTTCAACAAAACAATGTACTACAATAGACTGAATGCAGAAGCCAAAATGAGGATTCAGCCCGATATTAACAAGATTTATAAAAATTAAAAACAATGCCACACTTCTCACTAAAATTATTCTGCTTTAAAAATAGTTAATTTTAACAGTTCTAATTTAAGAACATGTAAGGGTATATTATTGCTATTTTTAACAAACATATTTTAAAAGTTCTTGGTTTCAAATTCTACTACAGTAAATATAAATATAACCTATGCAAACAAAAGCTCTTTTGAGTCCTCAATAATTTTTTAAAATGTAAAAATATCCTGAGACAGGTTTGAGAATTGCTACTTAGTCCTATTTCTTGGGAATTCCCTAAATTTCTGTTTTGCAAATGAAAAAAATTGAGGCCAAGAGAGGCTAAGTGATCACCAAGATCACAGAGCTTTCTACGAACAAGGGATGATTTTAAAATAAGTAGAGGGGTGGTCTCCTTATTTTTAGCCCATTGCCTTTACTACTATACCACAGGCCCTCTGAGTCCTTTTAAAACCTTGTCTGTTAGTAAGCTGTCTAGAGAACATAACAACTTAATTATATAACCATGGATTAGAAAATCTTTCATCCTTAAAACAGAGAATATTGCAGATTACTAGTGAACATTTTACATGCGAAATTTGAGGGATTATTGAGAGGGAATTTGAGCCTGTTATGTATACAGCACTATAACAGATCATACAGAGAATAAAAATAAGATAAAATATGGTCCAGGTGCTTAAAGAGCTTTTAATGTGATTGGGGCTAGGATCAGACTAAGAATACAAAACAAATGTGATTACGTAACTCTGAGCTGCACTGTGATAACAAGTGCTAAAAGTCAGAGGAAGGGGAAAACAGCTAGCAAAGATTTCAAAGATCATGAGGAGACACATCGGCTGCACCCTGACAAGTAAGATTAAGGATGGGCAGACAAGAAGGAAAATTCATCTCTGAAATACCTCAAGTAAATCCACAGAAGCAAAACAAACAGAACATGCCATAGTAAGGTCAAACCCCCAAGAGCCACACAAAAATAAAGAGTGAGCAGACTGGACGGAAATAAAAAATGAGATGGGAAGGTAAGACAGGCGCAAAAGAAAACGTATCTAGAAGGTCAAACGGAGGAGAGGAATTTAGATTTTGTAAATCATTTATCTCCACTGTAAAATCAGTGTCAAATCACAAGCAAAATCTTGTACATAAATGTTCACCACAATTTTACTTTTAATAAAAACTGAAAACAACTAAAATTACCCTCAACACAAGAATAATAAATTGTGGCTTATTTATACAATGAAACATAGTTAAGAAGCAGTAAAAAGAAAAAAACTACTGCTGCGTCCACTATACGGAAGAATCTCAAAAATACTATATTAAGCTAGTATAGAGTACATACCTCATGATTCCTTATATAAAGTTTAAGAACAGACAAAGCTAAACTACGGGGATGAAAATCAGAATAGTGGCTAGTTCTAGAAGAAAGTCTCCTGGGACACAGGAAACTTTTCTCAATGACCACAGAGTATGTTTTGATTTGGGTACTGGTAACACCGTTGCATACATTTGTGGAAACCTACAGACTATGCACTTAATATATATTATATTAAAAACAATCAGTAAATATGAAGGAAAAAAAATCACTGATCTTTTAAAAGACATTTTCTAATTCAAAGGTGGTATCTTTGATTCACTTTTATCTATGTTATCACTACATAAAGGCAAATTTTTCCAGGATTTGCCTTATTGGGTAATAACCTAGCACCCTAACATGGAAACACTAAAACATTTTTTTTTCCAATTGTGGTAAAATATATGTAAAATAGTTTACCTTTTTTTTTTTTTTTTTTGGTTGCACCTGCAGCATATGGAAGTTCCTAGGCCAGGGACGGAACCTGAGCCATAGCAGTGACAATACCAGATCCTTAACCACTAGGTCACGAGCCAACTCCTAACCATTTTTAAAGGTATAGTTCGGTAGCATTAAAAATATTCACATTGTGGTATAGAATCCCCCTGCTATTCTGGGGGAAAGACACTCCAAGTACCAGAGCTTAATTTTCACTGTGCACTTATCTGATCTCCCCAACTATACTGCACACTCTGTGTCAAAGATCCTCAAACCTCCTGCAGTTGAAGCAGACTGCCTGCCTCACAGCTGCTACTCAATACGTGTTATTTATTTAAAAAAAAAAAAAAAA
>PVHT021183648.1:6624539-6637838 GCA_004024745.2 Catagonus wagneri
GGTATAGAATCCCCCTGCTATTCTGGGGGAAAGACACTCCAAGTACCAGAGCTTAATTTTCACTGTGCACTTATCTGATCTCCCCAACTATACTGCACACTCTGTGTCAAAGATCCTCAAACCTCCTGCAGTTGAAGCAGACTGCCTGCCTCACAGCTGCTACTCAATACGTGTTATTTATTTAAAAAAAAAAAAAAAAACCTTAAAGTTAGAAGAATAAAATATCTTTATAATACCATCTTATCAATACTTTTTATATTTTGCTTGTTAGCCCTTTCAATCTTTGTTCATAGAAATATGCTTTTTACGTATTTCTCATCATAGTTGAAAACACTATTTAAATAGCTTTTTTTCCCCTGTGTGAGCCAAATTCTGGCTACATTTCTACATCAGCTTACGATCACAATGTTTAAAAGCTATATAAACTCAATTATTTTACTAAATCATTAGAAATTGTTTTTAAATCTCTGTCATGGTAAAGAACAGTCTTTCTCCTTCAGTTGAATTAACGTAGAATTATCTCCAAGAGGGGGATTTCTGAAATAAGGGAATAAATATTATAATGGTGTTCGATGCTACCACACTATGCTTTAACAAAGGAATGTACCAATCTGTTATGCTCTCATGAGTGAGTAAACCAATTTCACCACAATATCATTACTACTCAGTGATATCTTTCAAAAAAATTTTTTTTTGGCTAGATAAATAAGAAAAACAACAGGGAACTGCTGACAGATCTGAACAAAAGCGTATTCTTTTCACTGGATACATTCCCAACAATGACACATACACTGAAAGAATCTAGAATCCTGTGGATGGAGATTATAGGAGGAAGAATTAATTCACCTTGTCATCCTTTGGGGTGGGAAAAGCTACTTTATTATTAGGAAATACACTCATTCACAGTAGGAGTTTTCCCCAAAAAGGGCCTTAGTCCCAGGATTAGGTTATAACTATCACCTGTCATGATGAATACACTCTTAGAATAATCCAAATGTCTAGTATAGTGCAGATGAATGAAACACAAGCAACCAAATCAGGAGAAGGCAATTTCACTATTGTATCACAGAATGCAAGGCTAAGTTCTGGAACATGAGAACTGGCATTTCAACTTGATAACATATTTACCTCCACATAATAGCTCATCCTGAAGCAGAACCAAGTGCATGGGGCAAGAGCACCTTGTAGTACCATCTCCCTTTACAAGACAAATATGTGAACAGCCACCATTATCCTGAGCACAAGGGTGCTGTCCTGCAAGAGAAGGGAAGGGGAGGGGAGGGGAGGGGATGGAGGGAAGGAAGGAAAGGAAAGGGGAAGAAGGAAGAACAGCTCGGTCAAAATCAATTATTTATGAGTTACCAAGAAAACCAAATATAAAAATCACCTCGGACTTTATTTCCACACAATACAATTCCTCACCCTAGCCCTACACAATCTGTAAGAAAATGAGGACAATAATTTAAAAACACAAAATACTTTTACCTAACAACTGTCTTTACATACCTATATAAAAATATTTTAAAGTTTTTTAAACAAGGTAATGGTACAGCTCAGGTTTATTTTCATGAATAAGAAAAGCTTATTATTCAAACTAAAAGCTGCTATGGAGAATGCTGAAACCTGGATATTGTTCTTTCAAAACTATTAAAAAAATCTTCTAAAGATTTTGACTCAGAAACTCTACTTTTCTGAGAGGTAATATGATTGCACCCAAAAAGTATATTCTAATGAAGAATCTACTTAACATTAGAGTTATTAGAAAAAAAACTTGGAGTTCCTGCCATGGTGCAGCGGTTAATGAATCCGACTACGAACCATGAGGTTGCGGCTTTGATCCCTGGCCTTGCTCAGTGGGTTAACGATCTGACGTTGCCGTGAGCTGTGGTGTAGGTCGCAGACGCGGCTCAGATCCTGTGTTGCTGTGGCTGCAGCGCAGGCCGGCAGCTACAGATCCAATTAGAACCGTAGCCTGGGAACCTCCACACGCTGAGGGTGCGGCCATAAAAGTGACAAAAGGCAAACCAAGAAAAAAAAAAGAAAAAATAATTTTGATTGAACTCAACCACTCAATCAAAATTATTTGTTCAGTCAATTGCAAAAGAACTTGCAATGTTACAAATGTTTCATTTCCTTATCTTTGGGTAAATTAAATAAATACACTGTCAGGGTCATTTCAAAGTCCGTCTGTTAAGTTGTATTTAATGAAATCCTTGCTTTGACTTTTCTATTTAGCTTGTGTCAAAAAGCAACTTGAGTGCTGTCATCCCAGAATGCCAACATCTAACATAGCCACTCATTTATTAGCTGAGCCTTTTCTCAGTAACATATCAGTTCCGCCTCAGTGTGCGTCGATGAGTTTGAGGGAGTCAGCTATCTACAAATGAGCAGGTGTGTGACACTACACAGATGTCCCAAAACAGAAATCAGTCCTTAGATTAGAACATATAACCTACAGAGCAGAGTTTCTCAACCTTTTAATTTTAAGACATTTTTGATAAACAATACTCCCATTTTCATTATTAGAAACTGGAAAATTAAACCATGCTTACATGTTAAGTTATTAAAAAAGATATTTCCCCTGAAGTTCTGAAAACCTTCATTAAGATTGTCTCCAATAACAGCTGATTAAATAACTTAGCCATTTTATCATCTCTACCATATTTCTATTAAATGTTCAGTATGAATTACATGTCATAACATAGAATGACAACAATTCTAAGTTTCTAAATCCAAATACCTCTAATTTAATTTCTAAGTTCAGAACAGTGACAGTACAATGAAGACTTGAACAAGCTATGGTGTTCCCATTTCTCTGTTTTCCTTTTTTTCTTTCTTCCTTCCTTTCTTTCTCCCCCCCCCATCTTTCCTTCTTTCCTTTTTTTTCAAACTGCCACACCCATAGCAAACGGAAGTGCCAGGCTAGGGGTTGAACTGGAACTGCAGCTGCAAGCCTACACCACTACCACGGCAACACCAGATCCAAGCCGCATCTTTGATCTACACTACAGCCTGTAGCAACGGTGGATCCTTAATCTGCTGAGTGAAACCAGGGATTGAACCCGTATCCAAAGACAACATAGAGTCCTTAACCTACTGAGTCACAAAGGGAACTCTGTATCCTCCTTTCATATTTGTTTCGAAAGCACTGTGCCATTAAGCTATTTCAACAGTTTTCTCATTAGTCTTCACTTAACATTTGCATTCTGATATAATCATGTAAGACCTATAGTACTGATTGCTATGAGGGTACCTCTGATGACAAATATATATTAACAAGAGTTAATAGTATTACCTTAACACATATTAACTAGGCCAACTAGAAGCATACACACTAATTTTTAGTTTGTTTTGTTTCTGCTTAAGAATAAGTTTATTTCCATGATAATTATATTCATCATTATTTAACTGTAATTTTTGCTTTTGTTGAAACCATGCGGGCATACACAGAACAAAAGAAATACATGTTTTAAACCAGTATTCTTTTTTTTTTGTCTTTTTGCCTTATCTAGGGCCACACCAGCGGCATATGGAGGTTGCCAGGCTAGGGGTCTAACAGGAGCTGTAGCCGCTGGCCTTCGCCACAACCACAGCAATGCAGGATCTGAGCCACATCTGCAACCTACACCACAGCTCACGGCAACGCCGGATCCTTAACCCACTGAGCAAGGCCAGGGATCGAACCCGCAACCTCATGGTTCCTAGTCAGACTTGTTAACCACTAAGCCACAGCGGGAACTCCTAAACCAGTATTCTTAAAGGAGCTGAAGAAGAAAAGACATGACAAGTAGAGTTCTTGTTGTACGTAGGGAAATTTTTGAAAATAAGAGCATTCCTTCCCCCCACAGCTGTTTTATGGACAAAAGATGTTTAATATGAAAGAGCTCCCAGGTGAATATAAGGCTTTAAAAACATGAAGAGTTTTTAAAAGTGGCAAGACTAAAAGCGCATGAAAATCTTAAATGAGGTAAGAAGACACAAAACAACATCTTAATTTTATCTTACTTCTTACAACAAACATGGGAACTTGCAATTAGGAAACCATCAAGCACTTACTATATTCCTGAAGATTCAGTTCCTTTACTGCATGAATGTCACTAAGCTGGGCAATTCGAGCCTGGACTTTGGTTCTCCCCTCTCGACCTGTCATGTCAATTTTTTCAATCATCTGCTGCTGCTTATCAATCCAATACAGCCAATTTTCAAACACAGTCAGTCCCACAGGCTGCAAGATATTGGAGTCTTCTAATACTATCCGGTTGGCACCTTGGAAAGGAGAACATTCAAAAGAAATGATTTATAATGGGTCAAGTCATACATCAATAGCTACTTATTGGAAACAAGTTAGATTCTAAAAGTACTGAGGAGGAAAATATGATAACTTCTCTACCAGAAAACTTAAAACTCATTCTGAGAAGACATATACACACTAGAAAATGGTAACAGACTAGACATTCTTGTGCAATCAAGAGCAAGTAAGTGTCCGATACATAGTAAATATTCAGTTCACAAAACTGTAGAACTTAAGAGTAGTTTTCAAAAAAAATTTTAGTTTATTTTATTTATTTTGCCTTTTTGCCTTTTCTAGGGCCACACTCGCGGCATATGGAAGTTCCCAGGCTAGGGGTCTAATCGGAGCTGTAGCCGCTGGCCTATGCCACAGCCACAGCAATGCAGGATCCGAGCTGCGTCTGCAATCTACACCACAGCTCACGGCAACGCCAGATCCTTAACCCACTGGGCAAGGCCAGGGAATCAAACCTGCAACCTCATGGTTCCTAGTTGGATTCATTAACCACTCAGCCACGATGGGAACTCCTCAAAAAAAATTTTAAAGCACAATTCATTTTTCAAACTAAATTTTAATGAAAAATCTCTAACACATAAAACATACAAAACCAGTACTCCTCTGGATAAAGTGGGGGGAGGGTTGCTGAGAACTCTGGGTTCTTGGCCTCCCCCACTTGCTTAGTACAAACAAAGTATCTGTGATCAACGACACCCTCCAGCGATAGAACACAGAAAAAAATGACTCAAAGTTTACCTGGTTCAAGCTTCATTTCAAAATAAAGAGTTCTTTTCATAAAACCCTAGACTCTGAAGAGGCAACCTATTCTACTGCCACCGAACTGAAAGTTCTTTCTCACAGTGTGCTGAATCTGTGTGTTTGTCCCCCCCACCCCCACTGCTTCTCCCGCATTCAAAAAGAACAAATACATGAATTCATTCCTTCTCTCTTCCTCCGAACAGTCCTTCAAATGTCTATAAAACTTTTCCATGGTTCTTGATGAATTCAATCAAAGAAAGATATTAGCTTAACACTTTGGAAAGATCAGGGGAAGGACCAGAAAAGGGGTGAGCATAAAGCTAAATTTTAATAAATGAAGAAAAGTGGGGGAGACACTGCAGATGAGAAGGCATTGCCTGAGTCAAAATTCAGATCCATGGAGGGGTTAAACACAAATCTACTTAAATGATGGTCAAAAATGAAGATATGAACCCATAAGAACAAAGAGGACAAAAGAGCAGAAAAGCGGTATGAAATTCTCAAGTCGGAAAAGAGAGAAACAACAGATCAAGAAATCTAACCTCCTTTGAGTCTCTCTTCAAGAAGCTAATAGAGGATGTGTTCTACCATGAAAAAGGAATTAACCAAAGAAATGGAATACGAGAAATAGCAGGTTCAGCACCAAGGAGACATTCCCAGGGTAACAGTAAAAGGAAACTGGCCTAGAAAGCAAGCTAATCCAGACTGGAACAAGATGATAAAGAAATTCAGGGAGTTCCCGTCGTGACTCAGGGGTTAACGAATCCGACTAAGAACCATGAGGTTGAGGCTTTGATCCCTGGCCTTGCTCAGTGGGTTAAGGATCTGGCATTGCTGTGAGCTGTGGTGTAGGTTGCAGATGCAGCTCGGATCCTGCGTTGCTGTGGCTGTGGCTAAGGCCGGCGGCTACAGCTCCTGTTTTACCCCTAGCCTGGGGACCTCCATATGCCACGGGTGTGGCTCTAGATAAGGCAAAAAGACAAAAAAAAGAAAAAAAAAGAAAGAAATTCAGGAAGTATATCTTCAATTAAAAAGAAAAAAAAAAAAAAAGAAGAAGAGTTCCCCCGTGGAGCAGCGGAAACAAACCCGACTAGTATTCATGAGGATGTAGGTTTGATCCCTGGCCTCATTCAGTGGGTTGGGGATCCTGTGTTGCCATGAGCTGTGGTGTAGGCTGCAGATACAGCTCGGATTCCGTGTTGCTGTGGCTATGGTATAGGCCGACAGCTGCGGCTCTGATTCAGCCTCTAGCCTGGGAACTTCTATATGCCGCAAGTGCGGCCCTAAAAAGCAAAAGAAAAAAGACAGAGTGATCGATGCATCTACATTTATTGAAATGATATTTACATTAGACGATGAATTTCAAGAAGAAAAAAGCTATAGAAGGAAACGGAGCTGATGGTAGTATTTTCAGAGCCAGCCATACACAGCAAATAATTATGAATTTAAAGAACTTTTAAGCTATCAGAGATGCTTCTGAGAGTAGGAAGGAGTAGAGCAGTATACTTGTTTTTGTTATAAGACAAGTAGAATCATTTGATTTCTGTATTTACATGTGTTACTTTGATAAATGTTAAAACTGAATTTAAAACAGTAAGAGTGATTTAAAAAGATTAATTAGTTGGTGGCAGTGGAAGGATGACCTCAACTGGACAACTGGGAAAAACGAGAGGTCGACAGTGTTGCTGCAGAACCCCAGACCTACTGATCTACTCTGATGGGAGATATGAGTTCACTGCTGGTGATGGAAAGTTGAGCTCTGAATGAAAAGACCTGCTTATTTATGCAACAAACTAAACATACACTAAATGCAGTCCAGTATAAAAGGCTCTGTGGGAAGCTAAAAATACTAAGTAGAATGAGGTCCCATGATAAAACTGTATGATTACCTGTGAACATATAAGAAAGGGGAAAACAAAAACCTACCAATATTACACTAACCTTTTTCAGAAAATGGTAAAAAAGGAAACATTTCTTTTTATGAGGCCAATGTAACCTTGATGGCAAAACTCCAACAAATACATTTTATAAGAAAGGAAAATTATGGGGTAATCTTTAATTTTCCTTGGGAACACAGATGTAAACATGTTAAGTAAAACATTAGCCCAACCAAATCCAGCAATATACAAATAGGATAATGCATCATGTCAAGTTTGATTCCTTCTAGCACACTAGGAACAGAAGAGAACTTCTTTAGGAGTTCCCGTGATGGCTCAGTGGAAACAAATCTGACTGACATCCACATGAGTACACAGGTTCGATCCCTGGCATCGCTCAGTGGGTTAATAATCCAGCATCGCTGTGAGCTGTGGTATAGGTTGTAGACGCAGCTTGGATCTGGCGTTGCTATGGTTGTGGCACAGGCCAGCGGCCACAGCTCCGATTAGACCCCTAGCCTGGGAACCTCCATATGTCACAGGTGAGGGCCTAAAATGACAAAAAAAAAAAAAAAGAAAGAAAGAAAGGAAGAACTTCTTTAATCTGGTTTTTTAAAGTTATCTTCAGAAAAACCTTGGCATACATAAAACCTAAGCATGAAGTATTGAATGCTTTCCCTCAAAGCATGAAAAAACAAACAAAATGAAATAAAAAAGTCCAAGGATTCTATTATTCTATTCAATATTGTACTGGGGAACCCAGTCAGTGTAATAAGGCAACAAGGAAAAGGAACTGAAAAATAAAAAATAAAACCTTTGTAGGCAAGTGATTCTATAATGTAGAAAAATCTAGTTGTTTTTTCTTTTCGGTCTTTTTGTCTTTTGGGGTTGCACCTGCAGCATATCAAAGTTCCCAGGCTACGGGTCGGGTCCAATCAGAACTGTAGCCGCCTGTCTATACCACAGCCACAGCAATGTGGGATCCAAGCCACATCTGCAACTTACACCACAGCTCACAGCAACACCAGATCCTTAGCCCATTGAGGGAGGCCAGGGATCAAACCCACATCCTCATGGATGTTAGTCAGCTTCGCTAACCGCTGAGCCATGACGGGAACTCCTACAACATAGAAAATTCTAATTTAGCAAGATCCCTGGGAACAAGCTCAATACACCACAGTGGGGGAAGAAGGGAAACTGTATTTCTACATTCCAGCCACAATAAAGAAGACAAAATTTTAAAAATGTAGAGTACTCTTTACCACTAGCATTCAAAAGCATCAAATACCAAATATACTTCAACATACAAAAATTAAAATGATACAAAATAAATACTCTTAACATATTAGTATGATAACTTTCCAGACTTTTCTCGAGTATATTTGCTTGCATATTTTTCAAGTAATATATACACACTTGTTTTTTTCTTTCTTTTTTTTAAATGACCACACCCACGGCATAAGGAAGTTCCTGGGCCAGGGAATGAATCCAAGCCACAACTGCAGCCTACACCACAGCAGCGGCAACACCAGACCTTTAACTCAATGCACCAGGGCAGGGATCAAACTCACACCTCAGCAGTGACCTGAGACACTGCAGAGACAATGCAGGATCCTTAATCCACAGTGGGAACTCCACATACATATAAATATATATATCAGACATGTCTGTACATATATGTGTGTATATATAGCATATACATTTTTTGAGGCAAGAGCTGGTGTATAGTGAGTGTGCATGTGTGTGTATATATAAAACCCTCTAGAGAGATTGTTTTAAATTAAAGAAACCTTAATCCTAATAAACATTACTCAACTTAATTTTAAAAAGTCATCCTGGAGTTCCCGCTGTGGCTCAATGGGATAAGTGGCACCTCTGCAGCACCAGGACACAGGTTTGATTCCTAGCCCAGCAGAGTGGGTTAAAGGATCCAGTGCTGCTGCAGCTGGGGTATAGTTCGCAACTGTGGCTCAGATCTGATCCCTGACCTGGGAACTCCATATGCCGTGTGGCAGCCAAAAAAGGAAGAAAAAAAAAACCCATCCTGTCAGCACTCACAGATCTATATAACTCATTTGTTTGAATGACCGTAATATTCCATACACTTGAAATACCAGAATGTATTTCTCTGTGACAGACTATTAGAAATAATGCTCAGCAAATACCCATGTACAATGGGTTCAGTATTTCTATAAGACAGCTATCTGAAAGGGAAATTTACTGGCAAATTGCCCTCCAAAAAGGTTCTACCAATTTCCTTTAAAAAGGTACATGACAGCATGTCATTTTCTACCATTCTGGGCAATGTTGGGTATAATCAGCTTCATATTTTATGACTCTGACGGATATAAATAGTGTATTATTTTAATTTCATTTCCCTGATTCCTAGTGAGGCCACACAGAGTATTTGGACTTCAGAAATTGGGATCAGAGTAACTGTGATTGCAAACAGAGGAATGCTGAGGAGTAGAAAGTAAAATTACATCTGAAGACCAAGAAATCATTTAATTTGGTTAAAACTCACCAGGAACGTTAAGATAATTTGAGTTGAGTTTGATGACGAGTTAGTGAAAGGTGAATACTAACTTAAGAACTCAGGAGGAGGATCAAGATGATGGAGGAGTAAGACGTCTCGCTCATCTTCTCCCACAAACACATCAAAAAAACACAACTACACGTAAAACAACTTGAACAGAATGTCTACTGAACGCTGGAAGAAGAATTTAAACTTCCAAAAAGGGCAAGAAACTGTTGACATAACTGGGTAGAACAAAAGAAGAAGGAGAGAGAAAAGGAATCGGGATGGGACTAGTATTTCTGAGAGGGAGCTGTCAAAGAGAAAAGGAACCCACATCCTGGGAAGCCACCTAACTGATGGGGAAATCAGCCAAGACGGAGGGACCTCAAAGTCGACAAGAAAAGTGCAGCAGCTGGACTGAGGTGGGCAAAGCCAAGTGAGAGCCACACAGATCATCTGCACCACCTCCCTGATGCCACAGCCTGAGACGCTCGGGTGGGCGCTGGGCACTGAGACTCAGGCTCTGGAGGTCAGTTCTGGGGAGAGAACTAGGGTTAGCTGTGTGGGGACAGCCTGAGGGGCTAAGGAGCACTGTGCCATAGGCGTGGAAGTGGAGCGCCACAGCAGAGGGAACCCAGGAGAAGGTCTGGGCCTGCAGGAGAAACAAGGCGCCGTCACTGGGGAAGGCAAGAGGAGGAGGGGAAGACTGCCATAGGAATCTCCCTGTGCGGGTGTGCTCAGACTCTCGGAAGGCAGGGTGTCTCTGGTGCAGGCTACTGGTGGCAAGAAGTCACTTGCTCAGGTTAGGAAGACCAGGAGCTTCCTGTGACCAGGTGCTTCTCGTGCAGGCTACAGGTGGCTGGGCACCTCTTTATGGGTTAAGGGCAGTGGGGGGCCAAGTGTGACATGGTGCCTCTTGCATGATCTACAGGTGGCAGGGACAGACCACAGCGGTTGTCTAGGAAGCCAGAAGGAGGCATGGCCTGCCATCACTAGAGGCCTGTGAGTGGGCTCCACCTGTGGCCCCAATCACTTCAAGGGGTTAGCAAAAAAAAAAAAAAAGAGGGCACTGCAACCAAGCACCATACACTGTTGTTCTCATTGCCCTGGGAACACACCTGCCCTGCAGCTGCCACTGCCGAACACTCTGGGCAGTGCCCAGGTGGTTGATCACTGTCCCTTCCAAAGACCCTACAACTAGAAGCAGCTGGTGTAGCACCTCCTGTGTCGGCTAAGTGGGACAGGGTGCCTCTTGTGTGGTCTACAGGTGGCAAAGGCAAACCACGGCAGTAATCTCTGACTCCAGAGGTGGGAGTGTCCCACCGCTACTGGGGATCCGTGAACAAGAACCGCCTGCAGCTCCAGCCACCTCAGAGGGCACAACAGAGGAGGACACTGTGATGACCACCACCTGTTGTTCCCCTCACCCCCGTGGGAGCACACCGACCTGCTGCTGCCACTGCCAAAATGCTCTGGGCAGTGTCCAGACACTTGGTCATTGTCCGTTCCCAGGAATCTACAACCAGGAGCAGCTGGTGCAGCACCTCCTATGGGGGGCTAAGCCAGACCAGGTGCTTCTTACATGATCTACAAGTGGCAGAGGCAAACCACTGCAGTTATCACTGACTCCAGAGGTGGGCGTGGCCCGACACTACTAAGGGTGAGAGAACAGTCACCACCTGTAGGCAAAAATCTACAATCTGCTGTCTACAAGTGACTCACCTTAGGGTAAAGGACACATATAGACTGAAAGTGAGGGGATAGGAAAAGATACTTCATGCCGATGGACAAGATAGGAAAGCAGGAGTTACAATAGACAAAATAGACTTTAAAATGAAGGCCATAAAGAAAGACAAAGAAGGACACTTTTTTTTTTTTTTGCCTTTTGTAGTTTTAGGGCTGCACCCGTGGCATATGAAGGTTCCCAGGCTAGGGGTCTAATCAGACCTGTAGCCGCCAGGCTACACCGCAGCCACAGCAATGCAGGATCCAAGCCGCATCTACGACCTACACCACAGCTAATAGCAACGCCAGATCCTTAACCCACTGAGCAAGGCCAGGGATCGAACCACAATCTCATGGTTCCTAGTCAGATTTGTTAACCACTCCGCCACAGTGGGAACTCCAAGAAGGACACTATTTAATGATAAAAGGGTCCATTCAAGAAAAGGATATTACAATCCTCAATATATATATATATATATATATATATGCCCCTAATATAGGAGCACCCAGATACCTACAACAAATACTAACAAATATAAAAGCAGAAACTGATGGGAATACAATCATAATAGGAGACTTTAACACCCCACTCACATCAATGGACAGATCCTCTAGACAGAAAATCAATAAGGCAACAGAGATCCTGAATGACACAATAGAAAAGTTAGACTTAATCAACATTTTCAGGACATTACATCCAAAAAAATCAGAATATACATTCTCAAGTGTACATGGAACATTCTCAAAGATAGATCACATACGGGGGCACAAAGCTAACCTCAACAAATTTAAGAGTGTAGAAATTATTTCAAGTATCTTCTCTGAACACAATGGCATGAAACTAGAAATCAACCACAGGAAAAGAAATGAGAGAAAACTAAACAACATGCTACTAAAAAACCAAGAGGTCAATGAGGAAATTAAAAAAATACTTCGAGACAAATGATAATGAAGACACAACCACTCAAAACTATGAGATGCCACAAAAGCAGTGCTCAGAGGGAAATTCATAGCAATACAGGCCTTCCTCAAAAAAAATAAAAAATAAAAACTTCATATTGACACCTTAACCCACAACCTAAATGAATCAGAAAAAGAACAAACAAAACCTAAAGCCAGCAGAAGGAAGGAAATCATAAAGATTAGAGAGGAAATCAATAAAATAGATACTCAAAAAACAATAGAAAAAAAATCAATAAAACCAAGAGCTGGTTCTTTGAAAGGGTAAACAAAATTGACAAACCTCTGGCCAGACTCACCAAGAAGAGGAGAGAAAAACCCAAATAAACAAATAAGAAATGAAAAAGGAAAAATCACAACGGATACTGCCGAAATACAAAAAAACATAAAAGAATACTATGAGCAATTGTAAGCCAACAAATTTGACAATGTAGAAGAAATGGACAACTATTTTGAGACATACAGCCTGCCAAAACTGAATTAAAAAGAAACAGATCAAATGAACAGACCAATCACTAGAAATGAAATGGAATATGTCATAAAAACACTCCCTACAAACAAAAGTCCAGGACCAGATGGCTTCTCAGGAGAATTCTACCAAACATACAAAGAAACTTATACCCATCCTCCTTAAACTTTTCCAAAAGGTTGAAGAAGAAGGAATGATCCCGAAGACATTCTATGATGCCACCATCACCCTGATGCCAAAAGCAGACAAAGATAGCACCATAAAAGAAAACTACAGGCCAATATCCTTGATGAATACAGATGCGAAAATTCTCAACAAAATTTTAGCCAACCGAATCCAACAACATATAAAAAAGATCATACACCATGACCAAGTGAGATTCATCCCAGGTTCACAAGGATGGTTCAACAGACGCAAATCAATCAACATCATACACCACATTAACAAAAGAAAAGTCAGAGTTCCCGTTGTGGTGCAGCAGAAATTAATCCAACTAGGAACCATGAGGTTTCAGGTTTGATCCCTGGCATCGGTCAGTTGAGTTAACAATCCAGCATTGCCGTGAGCTGTGGTGTAGGTTGCAGACACGGCTCGGATCTGGCATTGCTGTGGCTCTGGTGTAGGATGGCAGCAGCAGCTCCAATTAAACCCCTTGCCTGGGAACCTCCATATGCCGCAGGTGCAGCCCTAAAAAAAAAAAAAA
>PVHT021183648.1:6637938-6709660 GCA_004024745.2 Catagonus wagneri
CTCAATCTAGAAAAGCTGAAAGCCTTCCCACTAAAATCTGGAACAAGACAAAGATGCCCACTCTCACCACTGTTATTCAACATAGTACTGGAAGTCTTAGCCACAGTAATCAGACAAACAAAAGAAATAAAAGGTATCCAAATTAGAAGAGAAGAGCTAAAACTGTCACAGTATGACATGATACTATATATAGAAAACCCTGAGGACTCAACCCAAAAACTACTCAAACGGATCAACAAATTCAGCAAAGTAGCAGGATATAAGACTAACACTCAAAAATCAGCTACATTTCTATATACTGACAATGAAATATTAGAAAAGGAATACGAAAACACAATACCTTTAAAAATTGCACCCCAAAAAAATCAAATACTTGGGAATAAACCTGACCAAGGAGGTGAAAGACTTATATGCTGAGAACTATATAACATTCATCAAGGAGACTAAAGAGGATTCAAAGAAATGGAAAGATATCCCATGCTCCTGGATTGGAAGAATTAATACTGTAAAAACGGCCATACTACCCAAAGCAATCTACAGATTCAGCGCAATCCCTATCAAATTACCCATGACATTTTTCACAGAACTACAATAAACAATCCAAAGATTTACATGGAACCACAAAAGACCCAGAATTGCCAAAGCAATCCTGAGGAACAAAAACCAAGCAGGAGGCAGAACACTCCCAGACCTCAGACAATATTACAGAGCCGCAGTAATCAAGACAGCATGGTACTGGTACCAAAACAGACATACAGACCAATGGAACAGAACAGAGAACCCAGAAATAAACCCAGACACCTACGCCCAATTGATCTTTGACAAAGGTGGCGAGAATATAAAATGGGAAAAAGACGGTCTTCTCAGCAAGTGGTGCTGGGAAAACTGGACAGTCGCATGTAAATCAGTAAAACTAGAACACACCCTCATACCATGCACAAAAATACACTCAAAATGTCTCAAAGACTTAAATGTAAGACAAGACACCATCAAACCCCTAGAAAAGAACATAGGCAAAACATTCTCTGACATCAACCTTACAAATGTTTTCTCAGGTCAATCTCCCAAAGCAACAGAAATAAAAGCAAAAATAAACCAATGGGACCTAATCAAACTGACAAGCTTTTGCACAGAGAAGGAAACCATAAAAAAAAAACAAAAAGACAACTTATAGAATGGGAGAAAACAGTTTCAAATGATGCAACTGACAAGGGCTTAAACTCTAAGATATACAAACAGCTTATACAACTCAACAGCAAAAAAGTCAACAAACCCATGGAAAAATGGGCAAAAGACCTGAACAGGCATTTCTCCAAAGAAGATATACAGATGGCTAATAAGCACATGAAAAAATGCTCAACATCATTGATTATTAGAGCAATGCAAATCAAAACTACTATGAGATACTACCTCACACCAGTCAGAATGGCCATCATTCGTAAGTCCACAAATAACAAATGCTGGAGAGGGTGTGGAGAAAAGAGAACCCTCCTGCACTTTTGGTGGGAATGTAAGCTGGTACAACCATTATGGAAAACAGTATGGAGGTACCTTAGAAAACTATAC
Source organism: Catagonus wagneri (assembly GCA_004024745.2). Classification (NCBI taxonomy): domain Eukaryota; kingdom Metazoa; phylum Chordata; class Mammalia; order Artiodactyla; family Tayassuidae; genus Catagonus; species Catagonus wagneri. The sequence continues at coordinate 6,639,505 of PVHT021183648.1, forward strand.
ATACAACTACCGTATGACCCAGCAATCGCATTCTTGGGCGTTTATCCAGACAAAACTTTCCTTGAAAAAGACACATGCACCTGCATATTCACTGCAGCACTATTCACAACAGCCAAGACATGGAAACAACCTAAATGTCCATCGACAGATGAAAAGATTAAGAAGACATAGTATAGATACACAATGGAATACTACTCAGCCATAAAAAAGAACAAAATTATGCCATCTGCAGCAACATGGATGGAATTAGAGACTTTCATAGTAAGTAAAGCAAGTCAGAAAGAAAAAGACAAATATCACATGAAATGAAAACTTACATCTGGAATCTAATACAGGACACAAGTGAAACTTTCCACAGAAAAGAAAATCATGGACCTGGAGAACAGACTTGTGATCGCTGAGCGGGAGGAGGAGGGAGTGGGAATTTGGGGTTAATGAATGCAAACTATTGCCTTTGGAATGGATAAGCAATGAGATCTGGATGTATAACACTGGGAACTATAACTAGTCACTTAAGATGGAGCATGATAATGTGAGAAAAAAAAATGTATACATGTATGTGTGACTGGGTCAACCTGCTGTGTGTAGAAAACTGACAGAACACTGTAAATCAGTTATAATGGAAAAAATAAAAATCATTATAACCCCCCCAAAAGAATTCAATAGGCTTTTTTTCCTTTGGTTATGAGACCACCCTGTGCCCTGAAACGTACATGGTTTTGTTTTGTTTTTTTTCAGGGCCACCCAGGGGTCAAATCAGAGCTATAGTTGCTGGCCTATGCCACAGCCACAGCAACGTGGGATCCAAGTTGTGTCTGCGACCTACACCACAGCTCACAGCAATGCCAGATCCTTAAACCACTGAGTGAGGCCAGGGATCGAACCCACATCCTCATGGATACTAGTCATATTCATTACCCTAAGCCACAACAGGAACTCCAAGAAAGATGTTTTTATTTTACTTCAATTTTTTTTTTTTTTTAGGGCCTCACCTACGGTATATGGAGGTTCCCAGGCTAGTGGTCAAATTGGAGCTATAGCTGCTGGCCTACACCACAGCCACAGCAAGGCAGGATCTGAACCGTGTCTGGAACCTACACCATAGCTCACGGCAATGCCAGATCCTTAACCCATTGAGTGAGGCCAGGGATCAAACCTATGTCCTCATGGATGCTAGTCAGATTCGTTTCCACTGAGCCACAATGGGAACTCCATGAAGGGTGTTTTTAATATAGAGTGACATGATTATAAATCATGCTTCAGAAGATTAATTTAGGAACAGTGTGTAAACTTTCAGGGCAGAAAAATCAGCAGGGAGGAAACTAATCATAGGCTAGAATTCAGGCCGGAGATGATGAGAACACAAAGTAGAGCAAAATTAGAAAAGGAGAAGAGATGCATCACAAATATATTATTTACAGAAGTTTCCTGGTGACCTAGCAGTTAATGATCTGGCATCGTTACTGCTAGGCTCACTGCTGTAGCGCAGGTTGGATCCTTGGCCCAGGAACTTCTTCATGCCATAGGGGCAGCCTAAAAAAATTTTTTAAATATATAAATAAAAGTGTGTAGTTAAAAGGAAAGAACTGTATTAGTTACAGAGCCAAATCAAGAAAAATTGGCAGGCTGTTAGATAACAGAGGCAGTAATCATGTTGATGGTTAAGAAAAAGTACTTCTCAACAACTTGATGCTTTTAGTAAGTAAAACTGTAAAGAAATATGTATAAAAATAATATAATGGAAAATACAAATGCTACTGATGAATCATCTCAATAACTTGAATCAAAATAAGGAAGCACATTTCTTAGGTACCTGAGAGATCACTGCTTTCAATCCGCCGGAGATCTGAATCAGCCCAAAAGAGTTTGCCCAATCTGCTATCAAGAGCTAAAGCAACTGGTTTACTTAAGCCACTGAAAAAGAGGACCTCCCGTTCTGTTCCATCTAAAGCAGCTCGTTCAATTTTGGGAGATCTTTCCTGAAGATTAGTAAAATACATATACCTGAGGAGAAAAGAGGAAACTGTAAGTTTACCAAGATAAGAAACCATACATAACAAGAATATTCTTGAGTAAGACAGAAAAACAACAGAATATTTTAAAATCTTATTTAAAAATATTTATAAAATATTTTAAAAATATGTAGAACATATTTTTAAAAGGCCATGGGATATACTGATTTCAATAATAGTAACAAAGGGTACACAGAAATTCTTAGGGATTTAACTTTCACAGATTAATAAAACAAAGTGTTAGACACAGGCACACTCATGCTTTTGGAATAATACAACACAATAAACTAAATAAAAAAATAACAGAGATCTGGACACAAAACTTTAAATTTCTTCTCTAATTAGTCCATTTCATAACTGAAAATAAATCCTATACGAATCATTTCTCATATTTAACTTCTGTAATTCTTTCGAAGAAAGCTACATTCCCTGCTGAATTCCCTATCATTCATTCAGATTCAAGTACTATTTATTAAGTGCAAAGTTCTGTATTCAATGAAAGAAGACATATTAGTTCTGTCACAAAGGAACCTAAAGTCCAGTAGAAAATATGACTGAAGAACAATTAAGTAAATGATAAATTAGAAAGAACTAAGCTTAACTAAAGAGGCACAGATAGGAGTTTCCATTGTGGCACAAATCTGACTAGTATCCATGAGGATGCAGGTTCGATCCCTGGCCTCACTCAGTGGGTCGGGGATCCAGCATTGCCGTGAACTGTGGAGTAGGTCACAGATGCGGCTCAGATCCTGTGTTGTTGGGGCTGTGGCGTAGGCTGGCAGCTATAGCTCGGATTCAACCCCTAGCCTGGGAACTTTCGTATACCAAGGGTACAACCCTGTAAAAAAAAAAAAAAAAAAAAAAGAGGCACAGAGAGGTGGGTATTTGAGAGACAAGAAAGCCACATCTGGCTGGAGGTGGAGCAGATTAAGGAAAACTTTGCAGAAGATTTACAGTTCAAGCAACAGTGAAATCAGAGAAAGCAAGAATATAAATGGGCTGAAAAGGAAGGCTGGTGAGGATTTCAGATGCCACTTTAGTTAACATACCCTTTCTCTGGGTTTACCACAATGGCTCGAGGTCTATCTTGCTCGCCTTTTAGCACCACTCCAATTGATCTCCCATCCAATCTTGTTACGTTAATGACATTGGTGGCCTCGCAAGTCCAATAGATGTAGCGGCTATAAATATCAATGCTGAGGTCATAGGGCTGTATTTCTAGGTTCTGATTGGGAACTGAGCTCACCACCACAGTAAAGCCCTAGGGGAAAAAAAGGAAACACATATAGAAAATTAGGCTCCAAGCCAGAGAGACCCAAGGAGATCGCTCATAATCCTACACTTAAGTGGTCACACACCTGAAAAGGAACTCTCAAGTCTCACAGGACATTCTTAGCGAAACATTTTTTAATGGGTAATGTCTTTCTTTGTTAACAGGCATTTCAAATGTTCCCTTTGGTTATTACGACATGAAGCAGAAGAGAAAGCTGAGGCAGTATTAATTAGTTGCTCTAAGAACCTGACAGGGCACTGATTAGAGGTAAAAATGAGAAGCGGACAGCTGTCTCCTGTAAACTATACACAACTGTGGCTAGAACCACACTCTAGAAATCTCTCTAAAGCAGTGCTGTTCAACCAGGGGTGATTCTGCATTTGCAAACCCCTCAACCACGGGCAGTGGCCACTATTTGGAGGTACTTTTGACTGTCACACCATTGGGGTATAACTGGCTTGTAGCGGGTCCTACATCCTACAATGTGCAGGTCAGCCCTCCACAACGAAGAATTATCCAGCCAAAAGTGTGTGGAAGTTGAGAAACTCTGCTCTAGAAACAAAAGGAATCTGTCAGGGCTACAAATCATTATCTATCAATCATGTTTTCCTCTAATCTTCAAATCCACCAAAAAAAAAAAAATTTATTTTTAACAAAGCCAAGCAAAAAGAGGGCTCTGTCTGTTCTATCTGAATAAATTGTGTATTTTTTTACTTGGCATCTCTGAGGTAACACTCTTTAATGAGGTTATCTCACTCATTTGCTATCCTTGGCTGCATAATAACAGCTATAAATTCTATCAACTAGTTATCAGCCTGTAAGTCCTGACCTACCCATGGTGTAAAGTGCATCTGAAATATACTTCTATAGCTATAGCCCTAAAGAACCCCAGCAACCCTAAATACCCTGGTCTTCTTTGTCAGATAAAACATATAAAAATTAGTAATCTAACCTCCCTGAATTTTAATACATTCAAAATCCAACTTTAAAAAAATCTAACTTAACATTACTGTTACAAGGAAGATGACAATTATTTATAGTAATCCTGGTCTAACACTGCTTGAACACAGAAAGTAAGGAGTTGTGGACAGTGATAATGTAAACTACGATTGGAATGTAAGCACAGATAATATGTGTTGATAATATTTTCATTCCCATCCCACAGTCACCAAATATTTACCAAAACAAAAAAATGGATTAATAACATATCTTAGATGTTTTCAAATTCATTCTAGATTGTGTTGTATGTTTCTCATCCTCTGAACCTTTTAAGTAATAGTTAACTGGTAACAGAACTATAATTAATTTATTGAGCTCCAACTATATAACACGTAAATGTGTTTAACATTCCTTTCAGCTAAAAAGTTCATAAGAATTCTAGTGAGTGACACAGCTGAGATCAGAACCAAGGGTCTATTTGATTTCAAAGCTACCGATATTTCATGTAAATGGAATCATTAAAAAAACAACTTTATAAATGGATATGGGTAGCACCAACAAAGTCTCAGTAATATATGATAAGTTATTTTAATATAATACAATCTTCATTCCAATAGCATTATCATGCAATTGCTTACTCAAAGATCGTTAGGAGAAAAAAAACTGCTAGGTTCAGAATTTCAGTTCTATACACACACACACACACACACACACACACACACACGTGCACGCACAAAGTCAAGATTTAGGTAAAATAGGATGGCTGGTTAGTATGATTACTAGGCAGAAGAAAAGGATTTCGAGTTGAGCCCTGAATTACCTGGCTGCCATCTTCTTGTGCTTTTCGGATCATGTTCTGCCTCGAGTCAATCCAATAGAGCTGCTTGTCCAGGGGGTCATAGTCAATGGCCCGGACATTCCGAAGGCTGTGGATAGGAAGGATGATGTCGGGGCTCTGCTGTTCATCAATCACCATGCGGTTGATGGCACTCTTCTGACTGAAGAGCAGGAAAGTAGTTGGAGCTTAAAGAAAGAAAAGAGCACATATGAAACACAGTTAACCTAAGTCCTGTATCATTCAGCCATTTGTCTATACCTCACACAAAACTGACACATATGTTGAAGAGAAAAGGTTGAGACAAAACCATCTGGAATGTGCTGAGAAATTCTCTTCGAGTAATACTAATTGGCATTCTGGTTACCAAAACCAGTTATGAATTTACCCCATAACACAGCCACCTATGTTTCTGTCTTGTCCACAGCAGTTATCATAGGAGGCTTGATTTCAAGGGAGCATTTAATAAAGATATACAAAATTCTCTTATCTGCCAAGTAAAATAATCCTTACTCCTCCAGAACCTACACCTATTCTTAGGGGTAGAAGAAAGCTCTGAGTCTCCTTAGGTCAAAGAAAAAACATTAAGATTGGTTTTAGTCTCAGCTCTCATGCTATTGAGTCATTTGATCTTAATCAGGCCCTAATCCTGAGTCAAAATCTACTCACCTCCAAAGGTTATAGCTAAGTTGCCCTTTGGAGTTGAGTAGATTTTGACTCAGAGAGGATTAGGGCCTTAGTTAAGATCAAGTCACCCAAGTTCACTGAGTTGCTATAAGCACTTTATAACATATGTGAAAATACCTTGAAAGTTGTAAGGCATTTTGTCAATTATACCTCAACAAATAAGTTACATGGCATTATATAAATGTCAAATAAAAATAACTATTGTTTATTATTATTGTAAGTAGTAGCAGTAATAAACTTGGTATTAATAGGAATTAAACAAACGGTCAAGGTTTGCAGATACAGGCTTTATTTTGCATTGTGGGTATGTAATGGTTGCAAAGAGGGAGCCAGTAAACCACACACACTAAGCTGATGCCCTAAATTTATGAAATGGGGAAATGCAACTGAGACATTTCCCTTTTCCAGGAACTAGGCCTCTGATTATCATGCAGTCATCTTTTCTTTTTTTGCTTTTTTTTAGGGCCGCACCTGCAGCATACGGAGGTTCCCAGGCTAGGGGTGGAACTGGAGATATAGCCGAGCTGCGTCTGTGACCTACACCACAGATCACGGCAACGCCGGATCCTTAACCCACTGAGCAAGGCCAGGCATAGAACCTGCAACCTCATGGTTCCTAGTCAGATTCATTAACCACTCTGCCACGATGGGAACTACTATGCAGTCATCTTTAACGTAGGAAAATATTTAGAAAAGGATAGCAGCTGATAGTGCTACTGAAACCTTCATTAAAATATAAAGTCCCACAATTCTACTCTATTCTCTTGGTGCTTAGTAATCACCTAAATCCAGTAGAATTTTGTCCTTCTAAGGACAATAAACATAAATGGCCAAGACAGAACTTGCTTTATTTCCCCAAACCTCATTCTTCCTAGCTTATTTTTTTCCTTTTCTTTTTAGGGCCACACCCAGGGATATGAAAACTCACAGGCTATAGGTCAGATAGGAGCTGCAGTTGCCAGCTTACGCCACAGTCACAGTAATGCCAGTTCCAAGCCACGTCTGTGACCTACACCACAGCTCACGGCAATGCTAGAACCCACTGAGTGGGGCCAGGGATCAAACCCGCATCCTCATGGATCCTAGTCGGGTTCGTTACTGCCGAGCCACAACAGGAACTCCAGCTCCATTATTTGTGGTTGCTGGTTGACTTTTCATTTACCCAAATGTACGTCCCATAGAAACTCACTGATTCTCACAAAGAAATTTGGTATTCACAACACTGAAATTCTGCTTTAAGTTCTTCACTAGCTACCACACCTAGTTTAGAAGATTTATAAAGTATTCCAGTGATCCCGCTGGAACTCTCCATTATCTGGAGTCCATAACATACTAATTTAACAGCTTTAGCAATTATAGCAGAACCCATGCCTTAAGTAGTAAGAACACATATCACAACAGAGTAGACTCCCATCATTTTTTAAGAATTATTTTTGGCAGTACTACTTTCCTGTAAAGCAGGAAAAAAGAAGGGTTCTGAATTGTAAGTTTCCAGCAAAATAGGTACTACTTACACTAAGACATACAATGAAACTTAGAAGAATGACTCCATAGTTTTAGTTGACAACTTTTCCTGCTTGAGAAATAATTAATCAAATATATGTTTGGCTCCCAATATGTTTTACTGGGTACTTTTTCCTATTTTTTTTTTTAACAAGTTTTAACCTTTAGTAAGACTTCACAATTAGGTATTCTAGAAATGTAGATAGGACAGGGAGTTCCCGCCCGTCGTGGCACAGTGGTTAACAAATCCGACTAGGAACCATGAGGTTGGGAGTTCAATCCCTGGCATCACTCAGTGGGTTAAGGATCCAGCGTTGCCGTGACCTGTGGTATAGGTTGCAGACGCGGCTGGGATCTGGCGTGGCTCTAGCTGTGGCGTAGGCTGGTGGCTTCAGCCCCGATTAGACCCTTAGCCTGGGAACCTCCATATGCCACAGCACAGGTGTGGCCCTAAAAAGCAAAAAAAAAAAATAAGGAAAGAAAGTAATGTAGATAAGACAAAGCCAAATATGGCTCCAAATAAATGCTTATTTCAGAAAGCCTACAGATGACATCAACAATTCCAATTGGCTAAATATTTCTAAAAAGAAGCTGATGTTTTGACTTATTTAAAGGCCTGCAGTGCTTAAAGTGACAAAGAATGTGCAATTTTGTAAGCCTAATTCCATCCTAATTTATATAACCTCTAACCACCACTCCCTCATCTCCTGCAGAATGCTTTAACAACTGCCCTATCGGGTTGCCTCACTTTTGCATTCCCACAATGAAGACAACCACATGCAAAAGTAAGAGGGTGAGGCGTAAGGAGCAGGGAATATTTAAGCTCTCCTCTGAAGACACAAGTGTTCACCCGAAGCTTAAAGGAAGGTATTACTCTTGTGAAAGAACAGTATAAACGACAAGGCCAAGTCTAGCACATCTGACTGTGCCATTTGTGCATCGTGCCAAAGGCATCAAGTAGGGACTAAGGTCCAGTCCACACTTCGTTAGCAAAGTCAACCACCTGTGCAGCAGCATCTGCCCAGAGGACACATCTTTTCCTTATTTGCACAAAGGCCAATCATTTCAGCAGTGAAAAAGGGATTACACAATCTGGTCTCCTGTTTCCTCTCTGACTTAATCACTTCAATCACTCTTTCAGGGACACCGCCTTCTAGATGTTCCTCTAATATGCCAGACAGGTTCCCCTCTAGGGTCTCTGCATTTGCTATTCCCCTCTTGCTTGACAGGTCTTCTCGTAGCCATCCATAGCTCGTTTCCTCACCTCCTTCAGTTCCTGAGACAATGTCACTTTTAGAGTCAGGACTTCTCTGATGACCCTATTTAACACTGCAATCTTCCTCCATACTCTTTCTCTTAATATTTCTCTCTAACACTTACCTTCACTTACCTATAATTCATGATATAGTTCACTTACTTAGTTTGTTATCTGTCCTACTAAAATGCAAGCTCCACGAGGGCAGAGATTAATAACTATTTTATTCAGTGCTACATTCTCCATTGGCTCAAATAATGACCAGTATGGAGTACGTGTTCAGTAAATATTCATTAAAAGAATAAGTGAACAAGAGTTTCTGCTGTGTCACAACAGGATTGACGGCCAGCTCAGCACAGTGGGTTAAAAGGATTTGGCACTGCCACAGCTGTGGCACAGATCACAACTGTGGCTCAGATCTGATCCCTGGCCAGGCAACTCCATATGCCACAAGGTGGGCCAAAAATTTTAAAAAAAGAGGAACAAATGATGAAGCATTAGATGATGAAAGCTAAGGAGAGCCCTATAACCAAGATTTTGAAAGTAAGAAAATAAAATTATTTCAGAGAATTGGGAAAGAAAAGAAACATTTATTTTATTTAGGACCTCCAACATGTCATACGTCACACCAGATGTCATCTAATCCCCCAAATTATCATTTCCATATTATAGGTGAGCAAACTCAGAAAGATTACATAATTTTTAAAGAAAGGCTTGGAAAGTTTAAGAAATTTTTCCCAGGTCATAAAGCTGCTGAATGGAAGAGCTTGTGTGTTTTCCCAAATCCTGCCCTGCTTCTTCATTCTTTCATTTAACAATACTACTCTAGGCATCTGAGATACAGCAGTGAAAAACCAGAAAAATTGCTGTTTCGTGGAGTTATATTCCAGTAAACAGACAATAAGCACTAAAAATAATGAGACTATTGAAAACAAATAGTAGAGCTTATAAATTATATAGTATATCAAAGAGTGACTACGTGCTATGGGGAAAAGGAAAATTGCAAGTATGGGGCACTGGCAACACTAGACAGGGTGAAAAGATGACATGCAATTTTAAATAGGGCAGAGCAGGTCTCACTGTGAGGGTCGGAGGTAAGCAAAGACTTGGAGGTGAAGTATATCCAAGCAAATATTTGCTGGAAGAACATGCAAGGAGAGGAAGTGAACAGTACAACAGTCCTGAGGTAAGACTAACTGGCATATGTGAAAACAGCAATGAGGCTCATGGCTGTCATCGAGAGAGCAAGAGAGAGAGAAGAGTTAAAGCTGAGGTTAGAGAAGCAAGGGGGGTGGTGTGGTGTGCAAAGTGTGGGGTACAGATCATGCAGGAACTTGTAGGCCATTAACAGAATTATGTTTTCACTCTGTGTGAAATGGGCATTGCTGTAAGGTTTTGAGGAGAGAAATAGCATGATCCGATTTAGCTTTTGAAACACAGGTCAAGGAGTAAGTTACACAATGTCAGAAAACTTTTTGAGGGGAAGTACTTTGTGTTAAACTTCTCGTGTAATCTGCCTTGGAATCTAATACATCTCTGCACGAATATTAAACAGTACCCATTACCAAAAGAGCACAGAACAGGAACTCTCTGGTAACAGTGCTGATCATCTCAGAAAGACCCAAAGATAGACATGAGGGATACTCAGCACTGACATCTCACGGCCTTCACTCATCAATGAGCCTGCACTGGTATAAGCAGCCCAAACAAAAACGACTTCAAAATGTCTTTCCATAGTCTTCTGTCTCCATCTTCCATCACTTATTACTCCCATTCTGTCTCTCCAAAGTCAGACTTCTTGAAACAGATGACTCCATAATACGTATACGACCTCCCCTTCCTTTGCTCCATTTACTTTTTGATCTACTCCAACTTTTCACCATTACTTCCTTGAAATTACTTTTCCTTCAAGGTTACTAAAAACCATCCCATTATCCAGTGGATATTATTTTAGGCCTCACCTTACTCAATCTTTCAGCAGCATTCAACACAGTTCTATTTTGAAACAGTTTTATCTTTGTCTTCTGTACAACTAACTATCCTCTGCGGGTTCTCCTCTGGCCTCTCTGGCTGTTGCTTTTCAGTGTTTAAGGCGAGCTTTCCCTCCTCAACCAGAGTTCCTGAGGTTACCAGACCCTTTCTGTTCTCCACCCCAGGCGTCGGTAAACTTGACCCACAAGGTAAAATCTGGCCTGCTGCCTGTTTTTATAATGAAGCTTATCAGAACTGAGCCACATTTTTAAAATGTATCATCTATGGCTGCTGTTATACTGCAGTGGACAGAGCTGAATAGGATTCATAAAGCCTAAAGACTCACTCTCTGGCCCTTTAAAGAAAAAGTTTGCTGACCCCAAGTCTATACTTTCTCCCTAAGTAATCTTACCCACTTTTTTTTTTTTTTTTTTTTAGGGTTGCATCCACGGTACATGGAGGTTCCCAGACTAGGGGTTAAATCAGAGCTACAGCTGCCAGCCTACGCCATAGCCACAGCAATGCCAGATCCGAGCTGTGTCTTCAACATACACCACAGCTCACAGAAATGCTGGATCATTAACCCACTGAGCAAGGCCAGGGATCGAACCCACAACCTCATGGTTCCTAGTCGGATTTGTTAACCACTACACCATGACGGGAACTCCTTACCCACTTTAAATACATGCCAGAAATTCTAAAATTTACATCTCCAACCTCATCTCTCTTCCCTGAGCTCTGGATTCTTCTAGCGAACTACCTATTTAATATTTCTATTTCAATGTTCCATGGGAAAATGAAAATAAAACTGCTTAAAATGATTTTTTTTAATTCTTCTTGAAAATAAATTTTCTCTTCATCTACCATCTACTTAACTGCTCAAACCAAAAATCTAGAAGTCATCCTTGATTCTTCCCTCTTCTTCTTTCTCATGCACAACCTATTAATAAGTTCTGTTCATTCTAACTTCAAAATATACCTTGTATCCACCAACATCTCTCCGTCAACACTGCCACTACCCCAGTCCAGGTCAACCTGCATTATCACCATAGTCTAGGTGACTTCCCTGCTACCACTTGTTTCCCTCCTCAAATTCATTCTCTACAGCAATTAAGTCATGTTTTATCTTTGTTGTTGTTGCCCGAGGCATGTGGAAGTTCCTGGGTCACAGCTAGAACCCAAGCTGCTGCAGTGACAATGCCCGATCTTTAACCCATTGTACCACAAGGGAACACCCCAAATCCTGTTTTATCTTATTCAATTCTCACAGCGACCCTACAATGTACTTAATATTATTATTCCCATTGTGTGAATGAGAAAAATTATGGGTTAAATTATGCGTTAGTTTTGTAAAACATAAAACTAATGTGTAACAGGCTCCGAATCATTCAACTATAAACTGATGCTCTTTCTTTTTCAGAACTGAAGGCTTGTGTCAGAACATATTAAATCCTTTTCTATGTGACTTCTTACACTTTCAGGCAGAGAATAAATTTCAGTAGTTCATTATATTCAATATCCTATAGCAGTTTCGTTACCTTCTAACTTTGTGAACCTACTTCTCTCCCATAAATCTATTCTTTCTGATCTAATTCCCTATTTCCTTATCATATCTACCAATTTCTTCTCATCGATCCAGCAAGACACGGACCTTCTTGTACATCTAAGCTGTAAATCAAGAATCCCAAGACAACAATGTTGTGTTATACACCATGTTTTGGTGTTCTTAGCCCTGTGTGTGTGTTTAACATGTATTACTTGCTAATATTTAAAAATCAGGAGATACTACAGCCAAAACGAATAAATTAAAATTAAAATCTGGATTAATGACTAGATGAGAAGATCTGGTAAAACACCAGCTAGAACTAGGTATGACCACTCACTATGTTCACAGCATGTGCTCTCTAGTTCCCCTCTCTATTTAGTATTGTTTCCTTCTGGGCTAAATTTACTCATAAGCATTTTTTGCCTGGCTTCTTATACACTTAAATTTTCCACCTTTGGCCTATTCTATGAACTTCAAAGGACAAAGAGATTGTATTTGGTAGATTCTCTTTGTTGTACTGTTTATACTGTTCTTACCTTCTTTTATGATGAATAAATATGAATTATGTATAGCACACATGCATGCCGTCTCTCTCAAAGAAGCTATGCAAATTCTGCAATACATATTTAATACCCAAGGATAAAAGACTTACTTTTCTTATAACATCAACTAATTATCACCAAAGGTAACAAAAGTTGCATTTTTCCACCTTTAGCCCTTTCCTTGTTATCAAACAAATGATCAACTCTGGACCTCTACAACTTTTCACTCTGGAAAGAACATGAACTACAGTGTTTTCAAAACCCTGCTTTGTCCTCTAATTCTAGTTTGCGGGGTATGGGGTTTAGGGGGCAAAACAATGCACCTTACCACTACAAGTCCTGTTGTCAGCATTAAGAGAGTAGTGAGCAGGGCATCCACAAACAAAACCTCCAACTGGCACAGCCAAGCAGAGGTGGGAGCAGTGCCCATTGCTGGAAGCACACTCATTCCACCCTGCCTGCCGAGAGGAGTGAAACACGAGGATGTCCATCACATAATCCAAATGGCCCTGAATGATGGTGCGGTTTTGGCCACTGGTTTTGTTGGCACGCTCAATGCTGCGTCGGCTCCAATCCGTCCAGTAGATGTAATCTTGGTACTGAGTTAAGCCAAAAGGATGAGGCAGGTCATCTGCTATAACTTCACGGTTGAGTCCTATTTTCGGAAAGGCAGCAGATGGGAAAAGCAGAGGGAAAAAATATGTGAGAATGGCAGAGTCTAGTTGGTTTTAAAGAAAAAAGAAATTAACATATAAAACATTACTTTTGCAAGCAATTTAAGTTTACATTTAAATAAGTGTAAAAGAATAATTCGTTTAAAAGCAATTCTAAAACCAGACCAGTCCTCTAAAATCAATCCATCTGCAGTCTGACACCATTGCCTCAAACTAATATCCTTGCTACAAATCACTGAGTTTGTTCAAACTTCTGTAAATGGTCTGTTTTGATTGTGGTTTTATTTCCTCTCCACCAAGGCCTATAGTTCAACTCTTTTTCCTTCCATAAAAAGATGGAAATGCATATATTGCATTTAACTAGAACAAAAAGTCAAGGCAGAAATATCTAGGGAGTTATAAATTCCATTATAAGCCCAACAGTAGAGAAATTTCCACATATTAAAGAGAGATGAATCCAAGTACTTGGCCCACTAATAATAAATAGGCTACAATGCCAGACAGAGGAAGAACTCAGACATTTATATGAATATTTATTAACAATATCTAACCTATGGTAAATAGCAGCCGCTGATTTTTGCATACAAAGGATTATATACTATCTGTCTGAATAAAAAGGAACACAGCTTACCAAGCATATTTGAAGATTCTATTAGGTTGGTGTCCAAATCTGTCCAATAAAGCCTCCTTTTAGCATAATCAATAGTGAGGCCATTTGCTCGCCCAACATTTGGAACTAATGTGGTACGTTCACTTCCATCCATGGCAGCTCTGTCTATCTTAGGTTTCCCACCCCATTCAGTCCAATACATAAATCTAAATTCAAAACAATGGATATTTAACATTTCACTTTTGATTACTTGTGAGAAAGGGTCACATTCATGCATAGTAACTAAAGAAATTTAAAGAAAAGACATTAAACCAAGGAAATTAGTAAAGCAAAATCATAACTATATTTTTTTCCAATTATATTGGCAGCCTCGACTAAATATTTTTTCTCATATCCTAAAAAGGAAGTGAGTCAGCTTTCCTTAGTCTTTCCAATGAATCTGTTCTATCCAAAACCTGGAAACTGGAAACTAACCAATGATTTCTTTATTGCAGCACTTGCATTTATAAAACTAATACTCAAGAAGATAGCAAAGGATTAAAGTTCTGGTCTCAGAAGCTGATCCACTTCAGAACAAAATATATGTATTTCTGAATACAAGTCATTTCAGATTTTAAGTTTTAAATTTACTTTTCAATTTGTGTAATCAAGTCTCCCTCAAAACCAAGCTGCAGCAGTACATCAAAGGTAAAAATTAACAGCCTTTAACTGACATTAAAAAGTAAAGTTTGAAAAAGTGGTCACAAAGTCCAAGGTAAAAGTACTATGTGTAAGAGTAATGAACCACTCCTTAATGTGTCAGCTGGGCAAGTGAACACTCCTACAATCCCTGTGAAATTTTATTTTACTCTCTTGAGTTTTTCACCTTAACCTTAGAGCAGCCTAAAGCACTGGGTTTTTTTAGAAGAGGGGGCCAAAGCACTAAGAGAAATGTGAGTGATTTGTTTAACGTCTTCAAGCGGAGCTAGATCTAGAGGCTGATCTTAGCCAACTGCTCTTTCAACCGAACCAGTACAGTGCTAGTTTCAAGACACTCTGAATACTGGGACGAGGGAGGTGCACTGTGTGCCAGGTCTCATCAAACACCTAAGGGAGATTTTCACTCATCAACTTGTCAGCTGATGTTGACCTGGTAGCAATGTATGAACACACTTTTCCGAAAACTGAAGTTGTCTTGGACTTTGCATTTGTACTTGTCAGCTGAGAGGCACATGCACACCCCACGAGCCAAAGAGAAACAACTGTGGGAGAAATTTCACAGCTGCCAGCAGCCACATAAACTAGAGTCCTTAGTCCCAACTACTAAATTTATCTGTTTGGCAACTAATGCTTAGAGTAAAGATCACCATAACTCAATCACAAAACATCAACAGAGAGAGGCTACCTTTGGGATGGCCTTCTAACCACAGGGTGGACAAGTTAACCGTGGAATCGACTGATTTCAGGAAAACTAATTTTAATTATAGAAATGATAAATATGCTTATATGTTCACACTGTTAACTCCGGCTTTTTTTTTTTTTTGTCTTTTTGCCTTTTCTAGGGCTGCACTCACAGCATATGGATGTTCCCTGGATAGAGGTCTAACAGGAGCTGCAGCCGCTGGCCGATGCCGCAGCCACAGCAACGTGGGATCTGAGTCACGTCTGCAACCTAAATCACAGCTCACGGCAAAGCTGGATCTTTAACTCACCTAGCGATGCCAGGGATCGAACCCGCAACCTCATGGTTCCTAGTCGGATTCGGTAACCATTGAGCCACACGGGAACTCCCAACTCTGGATTTTTAAAATGGAGTTATTCTTCAAGTTTCACATTACTTAACTGCTGGCTTTTTAAAACTTGTCAAATCCCATAAGAAGGATCATCTACCACTGAAAAACATGTCATGCTGCAAATAATTTATTTATCAGAAACTTAACTGTTTAATATCAAAGTTTCTCCAAGTTTATAATAATAACGAAGTAAATGTCCCCTTTTTTTGTCTGTCTTGTGGGGCCGCACCAGCTGCATGTGGATGTTCCCAGACTAGGGGTCTAATCGGAGCTACAGCTGCCGGCCTGCACCACAGCCACAGCAACACCAGATCCGAGCTGCATCTGCGACCTACACCACAGCTCATGGCAAAACAGGATCCTTAACCCACTGAGCGAGGCCAGGGATAGAATCCGCAACCTCCTGGTTCCTAGTCGGATTTGTTTCTGCTGCACCATGATGGAAACTCCTAAATGTCCACTTTGACTTAATGAATGTTCTAAAATGGAGCTTTTTAAGTGCAGTTATTTCTTAGCACACATTGTTTCAGTGGGTTTAATAGGTTTGGAACCTGGTATAACTTGGGAGAGTGTGCAAGCAAATACAGACTTGATGACATTTTAAAAGGCTGTCTACTTTGTATATAAATATGATCATTAATACTTAATTATTGGGAGTTCCTGTCGTGGCTCAGTGGTTAATGAATCCAACAGGAACCATGAGATTGCGGGTTCGATCCCTGGCCTCGCTCAGTGGGTTAAGGATCCGGCGTTGCCGTGAGCTGTGGTGTAGGCTGCAGACGTGGCTCGGATCCCGCGTTGCTGTGGCTGTGGCGTAGGCTGGCGGCTACAGCTCGGATTAGACTCCTAGCCTGGGAACCTCCACATGCCGTGGGTGTAGCCCTAAAATGACAAAAGGCGAAAAAAAAAAAAAAAAACTTAATTATTAATCCATTTTACTAACCTTTCTTCATCTAATGTTAATAAAGACAAATGGAAATAATTATTAATTCGAAGTCAGTAAAATCTTAACTAAAGGTTTTAAGATAAAACCTATCTATGGTTTAGTTGTCAGATTCCTAATAAGTATTATTTAAGACATCAAGAATAAAACCCAGGAGATCCTTTCATGGCTCAGTGGTTAACGAATCTGACTAAGAACCATGAGGCTGCGGGTTCGATCCCTGGCCTTGCTCAGTGGGTTAAGGATCCAGCGTTGCCGTGAGCTGTGGTGTAGGTTGCAGATGTGGCTCGGATCCCGCGTTGCTGTGGCTGTGGCGAAGGCCGGTGGCTACAGCTCCTGTTAGACCCCCAGTCTGGGAACTTCCATATGCCGCGGGTATGGCTCTACATAAAGGCAAAAAGACCAAAAAAAAAAAGAATATAACCCATAACTAGGCCGTGTGCAATGTAGTTGCAAAGAAGGAATACATAAAGCTGTTTACCCTTCAGCGGGGTCCAACGCAAGAGCTCTGGGACTATCTAGATCTTTCCACACCAAAACTTGTCGGTGCTGCCCATCCAACTTTGACACTTCAATTCGATTTGTTCCTGTGTCTGCCCAGTACAAGTTCTTCCCAAGCCAGTCCACTGCCATGCCTTCTGGATAGTCTAAGCCAAATTCTACCACATGTTCCAGTGCACTGCCATTCATAAAGGCTCTGCTGATGGTCTGCAAAAATAAGATTAACAATAAAGTCACAGGGCTTAAGTACAAAACACTATCCAGAAAGAATGTGTGGTTTGGTTTTTATTGGGTGGGAGGATCCAGAAGAGCCAGAGGCATAGTTTCTTAACACAATTCACATATTTTATGAGCACAGAAAAAAAATGTCAATCTCTAATAAATGCAACTGTGACCTCAAGTTTTACTGCCAATTCAGCGAGAAATTTTTAAAATTCTTAAGGACCAGAAAGTTATTCTAGTAAAACAGTGAAATGACTATTCTTTTAAATTTTTTTAGTAATCAAGTGAAAATGATGTGACCAGAATGTTGTTGACTTTTCACTGGTAGTCAGCTTCCTGAAGATACTTGAGAGTGTAGTATGCCATGCCACTGTGCTAATCTGAGAGGACCTCAACAACCTTATACCTTATAAAATGCAAACTACTATTATCATAACAATACCACTGTAGCTCTGAATTCCCTAAAAATTTAAAGTTATAATTCAAGTTATTAGTAACAGCTGCTACATCTTGGTAGAGCACTACCCTAAGTACTTTGTGTACATATATTTTCTCATTTAATCCTCACAAAAGCCCTGCAAGATAGGCATTATCCCTCCCTCTCTCCCTCCCTCTCTCTCTCTCTCTCTCTCTCTCTCTCTCTCTCTCTTTTTCTTTTTAGGGCCACGACTGCAGCATATGGAAGTTCCCAGGCTATGGGTAAAATTGGAGCTACAGCTGCTGGCCTAAGCCACAGCCATAGCAAGACAGGATCTGAGCCACGTCTGTGACCTGAACCAGAGCTCATGGCAATGCCAGATCCTTAACCCACTGACTGAGGTCAGGGATCAAATTCGAGTCCTCACAGTTACTAGTCAGGTCTGTTACCACTGAGCAACAACGACAACTCCATTATCTCCATTTTTAAGAAGAGGAAACCTAGAAACCCACATGATAAAACTCAAGATTTACTTATTTATTTTTTATTAATTTATTTTTTGGCTGCCCTGCAGTACATGGACTTCCCGGGCCAGGGATCAGACCTGAGCCGCAGTTTCGACCCATGCTGCAGCTGTGGCAATGCTGGATCCTTAATCCGCTGTGCCAGGCCAGGGATTGAACCTGCGTCCCAGGGCTACAGAGGTGCCAAGATTTATTTATTTACTTCATTTATTCATTGACTTAACAGAGTTTATTGAACACCATCAGAATCCAACTCTGATTCCAACATTGCATGATTTTTGCATACTGGCCACAATTTTAAACAAGTTACCTAAAAACAAGCCCAAAACAACCTGGAGAAAGCAAATATTGTTCTCCAGATTTTCTAGTCAAGAGCTCTTCATTATTGACTTAGCTTTTCGATATTTATTTGGGGGTGGGAGGAGTATGCTATAACTCAGAGCTGGCATTTTCCACCTCAGTAAGGTACCAGAAAAACATTTTTTAATAAATAGTCTCTGTAAGTCATTTATGTGAAGCATACAATTGCTTACTCTCGAACAGCAAAAAATGTCACTCATTATCTTCACATAGAACAAAGTAGAAGAAGTTTACATCTTGCAGGTTTAGAACACTCAAGCAAAATATCTTGCACTAAAAGGTACTTAAAATACTGAATGGGCCTTTCCCTTGACTTCCTTTAAAAAGTTAAGGGTTTTTGTTGAACTCTGACTATTAAGTAATGAGGGAAGTTGATCATAGCATGAAGAACTCAGAAATTCTAGAAACCCTCCCTTTCTAGTCCCCAGTTTTAATATTCCAATTCTTTGCTAACCTTAAGTGATATGTCAGTCCAGTAAATTCGGTTGTCTGTCACATCAAAATCCAAAGCAGAAGCTTCTTTGACACCAGTGAGTGGAATGGCCACATTATTATTGTTAGTTTCCAAAGAAATTCGCCTGATATCTGCTCTCCGTGAAAACAAAAGGAAAGCCTCTGGGACAATGCAGGTCTTCATGTCACTGATGAGTTCAAAGCCAATGGGGCAGGCACAGCGGAGGCCCTGAGGTCTATAGAGGCAGAGATGGCTACATCCCCCATTCTCCTCAGCACAGGGGTTAGAACCTAAATTAATTATAAAAGGGCACAGAAGGATATACACATTGATACAATCAACACATTTTCAACTTAAAATGATTAAGCACCTGTATCACAAAGACCTAGAATTACATTTGCTCCCAAATCTAGAATCTTAGAATTTCAGTTCTAATCCCACAAACAAGCACTTAAGAGGATCGTTAGGGAATAAAAGGTCAGGTACAGCATTGCAGACCCAGCTACTCGGGAGGCTGAAGCAGGAAGATGGCTTGAGCCCGGGAGTTCTCATCTGTACTGCACTATGCTGATCAGGTGTCCACACTACGACGGTTATCAGTAGGGTGACCCCCTGGGAGCAGGGCACTAGCAAGCTGCCAAGGAGGGGTGAGGTGGCCCAAACTGAAAACCAAGCAGGTCAAAACTGCTGATCAAGTGGGAATAAAAGTATGAGAAAAATACTTTCCTTTGTACCTATAGTAAACTTTATGTAAATTTCAATTCATACAATAAAAATTCTTTTCATGAAGGGGTGTGTGTTTATGTGCGCACACGCTAAGGTTAACGAGTGTGTGTGTGTTCATGCATTAATGTGAGGTGGTGGCATGCATGCTCACACGTAGGTTAAGTTTAGCCCTTCAATTCAAACTATGTAGCCAGAGTACTAAGCCTTCCCTAGTTAAAAAAAGTTTAATAGGTAATTTCTATATTCCCTCAAAACATCAACAATTTACACCGCTGACTTTACAAGATGACCATCTCCATCTTTCTCATGCCTGGTTCAATCTCTAAGAGAATTCTGGAATGACTTACCAATGATTCGGTGAACATTTGTGGCTTTCAGGCCCATGAGGTCAGGGAGCTGGTCTATGATGATTTCCCGCTCAGCACTTCGTTTATGTACTCTTTCTATGCTGCGTCTCTGCCAGTCAGTCCAGTAAACATAGTCACCCAACAAAGTAAACCCAAATATGTGAGGAATTTTGTCTTCCACTAGTACTCGTCTCCCAGTCCCATCAGTATTCATAACCTTCAATTTAAGTTTCAAGAGAAAGAAGAGGAAAAGATGTGCACTTACTCTTCAAATATATATAAAATAACAAAACCAACTGCGGCTACATCAAAATCCTTAGTGTCATCTTAGTTACTCCTATTACAATGTTGCATAGGCAAAACATTCTCTCAAATCACACAAGTGTTTTCTTAAGTCAGTTTCCCAAGGCAATAGATACAAGAACAAAAATAAACAAATAGGACTTGATCAAGTTCTCAATATAGGATCATATTTTACCTCTATTTCTCCATTCTATTATCCTTCCTTCTAAAAATTGTGGCAATATTAGTTTTAGTGTGCATCTCCGCTATTAAATGACTATATAAAAATTAAAAGTACAGTATTATCACCTTAAGTTTGCCTGTACCTTTCAAATTATCACGTACTTACACACATACTATTACATATTTTGTTTCGTTAAGATATTTTATCCTGAGAATTTAGTCTTTTTTATAGCTAAGGAAACTGAGGTTCAAATAATGTTACACAGGGAATTCCTGTCATGGCTCAACGGTAACAAACCCGACTGGTATCCATGAGGACTCAGGTTCAATCCCTGGCCTCACTCAAAGTGTTGCCTGTGGTGTAGGTTACAGATGCAGCTCAGATCCAGCGTTGTTGTGGCTGTGACACAGACCGACAGCTACAGCTCCAATTCAACCCCTAGCCTGGGAACTTCCATATGCCGAGGGTGGGGCCCTAAAAAGTCAAAAGACAAAACAAAACAAAAGGTCACAAAGCTTGTAACAGAGTTGATGCCTTTTCCTAATATTTATTTCACTGTTTTTGTTTACAATTTTAAAAACACATCCACATAAGAGTTCTCAATAAATTGCTCAGTCCCTTACTAAGGTTATAAATCAGAAGTTTGTGACATTCTAGATACTCTCTCTGCAACTAAGATTCAAGTAACTAGGATGTACCAACACTGTCCAATGACTTTATAGCAACATTATTGAATCCATTCTGACACCTTACTTATAAAACATCAATGTAAAAGGCAATGTCTTTCTCTGACACTGCAAAAACATACACTTACCTTACCTTCTAAAAGACAAGAGTAAGTCTTCTGAAGCATCAACTTCCAAGACCCCAGATGAGACCATTTCTACCATTTCTTCTCATTTTAAATGATTATTTTTTCCATTATAACTGACTTACAGTGTTCTGTCAATTTTCTACTGTACAGCAAGGTGACCCAGTCATACATACATATATACATTCTTCTTCTCACATTATCAAGCTCCATCATAAGTGACTAGATATAGTTCCCAGTGCTATACAGCAGGATCTCATTGCTCATCCCTTCCAAAGCAATAGTGTCCTGTTTGCCAGGCAAATAAACCTTCAGAAATGTTATTGCTACTAAAAATACGCACATACAAACAACATCTGCTACTCATCTACCTAAAAAAAAGTTATCAGATAAGCAATCTTATGCAAGTATTAATTTTTATCCAAAAAACTATATTCCATGTAAGTCAATACTATGATTGCCTAGATGAAATGACAGCAAATATTATCTTTATCTCTCCTCTCTAAAATTTTTAAATACTTGCTGACCTTCCAAAACAGCCAAATTTGGAAAGAAAATACTTAAAAACTAAGCAAAATTGTGCTATGTCCTTCTATTTTCCCTTGCAAATACCAATAAATATTTGATTTATATCTGATGGGAGAGAGATTATGTTAGTTGAATGTTTATCTGTTCATATCAGATACAACAGGACTTAAGCCAAGTGAATAAATCTGCATTTAAATAGAATGTTTTTTAAAAGTCAAAAACACAGATTAGAATTAGACACTATTCCAACTACTGCATTAAATATCTTTTTTTTTTGTCTTTTTGCCTTATCTAGGGCCACACCCCACAGCTCACAGCAACGTCGGATCCTTAACCCACTTAGCAAGGCCAGGGATCAAACCCACAACCTCATGGTTCCAAGTCAGATTCGTTAACCACTGAGCCACGACGGGAACTCCTGCATTAAATAGCTTTTAAAATCAATAATTTCTGCTTAATTTGAGATATGAATTACATTTTTTACATTCATATATTCTCACAACAGACTATTCTTGGATATATTTTATGATGTCTACAGTTTATCTTAAAATTACTTTGATGTTTAAGAGTAAAAGGACCATGCAGAGAAAAAGGGTTGATAATCTGTTTACATATCTATATAGAATGTGAGCTCTAAAATAGCATGAACCTGGAGTTCCCGTCGTGGCGCAGTGGTTAACGAATCCGACTAGGAACCACGAGGTTGTGGGTTCGATCCCTGCCCTTGCTCAGTGGGTTAACGATCCGGCGTTGCTGTGAGCTGTGGTGTAGGTTGCAGACGCGGCTCGGATCCTGCGTTGCTGCGGCTGCGGCGCAGGCCAGTGGCTACAGCTCCGATTAGACCCCTAGCCTGGGAACCTCCACATGCCGCGGGTGCGGCCATAAAATGACAAAAGGCAAAAAAAATAAATAAATAAAAAATAAAATAGCATGAACCTAATCCATCTATACATGTCTTTCACAACTTCTATTAAAGAGCCTGGCAAAGAACTCAATAAATGTTTGTTAAATAACTTTTAAAAGGAGAAAGTTTCCTAAGAACTAAGACACTCAAGAAACCTTCTTAAAATGGAAATTAAAATGTATGTAACAGTTCTTATCCTCAGATCCTAATTGAGCCATCTTAATGAATGAAAGGTATTCTTTCCCAAATTTTAAATCCATATAAAAATGCACATATTGCCTACTTTTGGAGAATGGATACATTCCTGATCCCTTCTAAAAGCAGAACTCCAAGAAAGAATTTCTGGCCCCGTTTTATTACTGCCTGGAAACTCTGATCAGGGCGAAAATCTTTCCTTTATTAGACATAATTCAGAATAGTGATTATTTTAGGTGGGAGCAGCTTATTTTTAAAAACTCTGCCCTTTTGCCTCCATCCTAATATGGAGATTCTCTCCTGACTCTGGTATCTTCTTCTACCCCCCTTACAAGAACTTCCCAATACTATCTCCTTCCTTCCCAGTATCTCCAGCTTCTCCCTCTCCATAAGGTCCTTCTTTGCTGCCTTTAACACAACATGATTTCTGCCATCTTAGAAAGACCCTGTTTAAAAGTTGAATAGTTCTGTTTCTATTGCCATGCTCTTTGAATGTGACCTGCAACAGCTGCCTCCACCTCGTGCCATTCATTTCCTTAATGCCTTAGGACTGGCTGACAACCTGGGACTCAGATGAAATAACTACTGAAAATGATCAATGACGAACAATTCTCCTATTTTTCTCCGCTCTTGTGTTCTTTTGCCTCTTTTTAACCCACTGAAACTCTAGACTGGGTTTTCAAGGCACAACCCAATCTTATTTCCTTATCTAGACAAGGACTACTTTTTATCTTTTCATTTCACTGGCTCCTCTTTCCTTTTTCAAACCTGGCTGGATATTTTCCAAGGTTTCCTCAGTTCTTACCTTAAAGGGGTTATAAAACACCCTCCAACAAGCCCATCAAGTCTTAAGGCTTTACTATTACCTTACACAGAAAAATAACAAATACACAAAGTTCCAGTTTAAGGTTGCACTAGTTTTACCGCAGTTTTTCCAAATGCATCTCCTGGAAAATGTACAGCTATCTCATCTAAAATGTCATGTACTTTAACAGGAAACCTATCTTCTCCATTAGGGGAGGAGCTCACTGTCCTATCAGAGAGCATTTAACAAAGAGAGCTAAATATTATGCATTACAACACTCTAAAACAGTACTTTCCTACAAGCTTATAGTATAGTAAACCATGTCTGATTTTATTTTCTTCCTAGTTTCAGTATTACCTTAAATCAATTATCTTACATTTAATAAATTAACACTACTTTTGCTGATTATGATTACTACACTCAAATAGTGACCTTCCAATTACAATTTATTTGCTGATCTAAAAGCATAAACTAGTTGTCTAATAATGAACTTTTTAAGAATCAAAATTAGATTTCTACTTCAGAGATATTACAGGATCAGCCAACTCTCCTCTTTCAGCTATGTGGCCTGCAACATTCTTATTTGTTCATTTGATAAATTAACAACTTAAAAGACAGCTGATTAAGTATGACTTTAGATAATGAGCAAAGAATGAAACTGAAAATCACAGAAAAATAAACAGATAATTCCAAAAGTTCCTTCTGGTTTTACACAATTCAGTATTTTCTATTTAACATTTATTCTTCATTCTTCTGCTCTCTAAATCTCTAATGATTATTAAATGATATTCTGGCAGAACTGGACCATTTTTGATTTTAAATATAAGCTCTGTTACCCACCAGATACTCTTAAGGCAACTTTTCACATATAAAGTAGGGAGAGAACACTTAACTGAATTATTTAAGGATTAAAGAAAGTTTACTATACAGCACAGTATCAGATGTATAGTAGATGCTCAGTAAATGCTAGTTCTTGCCCTTTATTGTTTTCGTAAAATGCTTTAGTCTCTAAAAGTAAATAGCTATATTTAAATGGCTATATTTAATTAATTTAGTAAAATATAGTGCTTCAGAATAAAAATTAATAAATAGAGAATACATGGAAACAAAAGACCAAACCACTACACACTTTTAAACTGAATAAAAGCAATACAGACCTCTCTGTATCCTGGCAACTTGTGGAAAACTGAAAGGCTACGGCTGCATTCCCATTTCCAACCCCCATTTTTATTGTTTGCTTATGCTACTTAGACGCACAGCAGTACAACAGTAAACAAGAAGGACAAAACAGTGTGACAACTTGATTGGAGTACACCTTTTGCTGCTCTACCACACCCTCACTTCAGTCCCCCCACGTCCCACAAAATCAAACAACACTGATAAACATCTAGTAAATGCAAATCACTGTGAAAAACATGATGAATGCTAAGAAGTTTACAACAAGGCCTGTTTCAGCTAACAATCTAGTTAAGGGGATAAACTATACTTACATTAAAATCATACACATATACCTTTTTCTGGCCTACAGGTAGTCAAGAAAAACTTTAGGAAGTAGCAGTACTAGGAGTTCAAATCCAACCTCAAGAAACAGAAGAATTTTAACCCTCTTACACTGCTGGTGGGAATGTAAACTAGTGTAACTACTATGGAGAACAGTATGGAGATTCTTTAAAAAACTAAATCTGTAACTACCATATAATCCAGCAACCCCACTCCTAGGCAAATATCTGGAAAAAAACATAATTCATAAAGATACATGCACCCCAATGTTCATTGCAGCACTATTTACAAGACCTAAGACACAGAAGCAATCGAAATATCCATCAACAGAGGAATGGATAAAGAAGAAGACATGGTATATATGTACAATGGAATATTACTCAGCCATAAAAAATAATGAAATAATGCCATTTGCAGCAACATGGATGGACATAGAGATTATCATACTAAGTAAGTCAAAGACAAATATCGTATGATATCACTTATATGTGGAATCTATTTTTATTAATTTATTTATTTTGTCTTTTTGTCTTATCTAGGGCCGCACCCGCGGTATATGGAGGTTCCCAGGCTAGGTGTCTAACAGGAGCTGTAGCCGCCAGCCTACGCCACAGCAACGCGGGATCCGAGCCGCGTCTTCAACCTACACCACAGCTCACAGGAACGCAGGATCTTTAACCCACTGAGCAAGGCCAGGGATCGAACCCGCAACCTCATGGTTCCTAGTTGGATTCGTTAACCACTGAGCCATGACGGGAACTCCTATATGTGGACTTTAATAAAAAAGATACAAAAGAATTCATTTATAAAACAGAAACGAACTCGCAGATTTTGAAATCAAACTTATGGTCACCAAAACGGAAACCGGGGAGTCAGGAGGAGGGAGGAGGGATAAATTAGGATGGTATTAACATATACTCACTACTATATATAAAATAGATAACTAACAGGACCTACTATATAGCACAGGGAAACCTACTCAATATTCTGTAATAATCTATATGAGAAAAAACAAGACGTGTAACTGAATCACTTTGCTGTACACTTAAAACTAATACAACACTGTAAGTCAACTGTATTCCAATAAAATATTCTTAAACAAAAAGAATTTTGGGGAAAAAAGAATTAGAAGAATCTGACAAAGAAAAAGAGAAAACGATTTTCCAGAACAAAAGAAATAACACACATTAAGGCACAGTCAAGGATGTCTTGTTTGACTGACTCTAGAAGAAATGTTTTGAGGTAGAAAGAACACAAAGGGGACTCAAAAAGACAGCATCAGGCAGATATCCCCTCAGCAGGTACGAAATTCCAGGTAAGAAAAACTATAGAAAACAAGAAACTTCTAAAAGCACTTTAAGCAGAGTGCCATAAGAAAGCTATATTTCAGGAAGACCTCCTTTAACTGTTGCTGTGTTCAGACTGTGCTAAAGATAAATATCTTTAATACAGAATTATGGTTAAGAAAATATTTTCAGTTCCTATGGGATGATAACAGAGGTCCAAAATTCCTTTTCAGAAAGCCTTGGGGCTATCTCTATCTCAGAATTTAGACCATTTTGGGTTTGTTTGTTTTTTTTTTTTTGAAATCTGCTTTCTTACTTAACTATATACCATTAACATTTTTTTGACATTAAAGCCTTCTACAATATGGGTGTCTTTTTTTTTTTTTTTGGCTGTGCTCAAGACACACCAAAGTTCTGTGTCCAGGGCTCAAACCTGTGCGAGAGCAGCAACACAAGCCACTGAAGTGACAACTGCACCACAAGAGCCACACGAGAGATCTGTAACCTTTCTTCTTCCATCCACCACTTCACTGTTCATAAAAATCATTTGTGGAGCTCCCATTGTGACTCAGCGATAACAAACGTGACCACCAGTATCTATGAGGATGTGGGTTCCATCCCTTGCCTCACTCAGTGGGTTAAGGATCCGGCACTGCTGTGAGCTGTGGTACAGGTCCCAGATGTGGCTCAGATCTTACATTGCTGTGTCTGTAGTGTAGGCCAGCAGCTACAGCTCCAAATCAACCCCTAGCCTGGGAACTTCCATTTGCCACAGATGAAAGTTTTTTTGCCCTAAGAAGCAAAATAAAAAAAAAAGATTTCTGGGAATTCCCTTGTGGCTTAGCAGGTTAAGGATCCAGTGCTGTCACTGCTGTGGCTCAGGTAGATGATGTGGTGCCAGTTCAATCCTTAGCCCTGAAATTTCTGCATGCTGCGGGTATAGTCACAAAAAAGGGAAAGTCAACACAATGAACATAGCATATCACCTCTACCTGGGTCTGAGGCAGTACTTCATTGCCAAACATGTTAATATTTTGCAGCAAAACATGTACATTTTCCCACAAAGGGGATAAAGACTGTGATTAGCTTTACACTGCTTCCAGTCAGGTTCTTCACAGATTTTAACAAATATAACTTTTGGTTTTGAGAGTTCTTTGGATTTCAGAGTTGCACATAAAGGACTATAGATCACGAATGCTTTGCTGATCTTCACTCTGGTGCTCTGACAAAACTGGGGCTTGGATCGGTGTCAATGCTGCTCTAAATGTAAGCAAGGGTCTTGGGAAAAAGAAAAACAAGCAAAGGACATGCTGAAAAGATAATGTAATTTTTAGCAACATTTGGCAGTGCAGGTCTTAAGGAGATCTTTAGAATAGCAGCATCCAGAAACTCAAATATAGTTCCCTAAAATTGTAGCTATGGATTTCGTAGCTTTACACACTGGAGTATTAGTCCCTTCCAGCTAGCTATTCCTTGTTCTCTCACTTTGAAGGCAAAAACTAAGCCTTTTTTTTTTTTTTCCTGGAGGGGAATGGTAGTGGAGTAAAGTGCACACTAAAGCTACATATATCACATTCATTTCAAATTAACCAATGTAATTAAGATGTGCTAACGATACTTTCAATGTAATTCTGTAAAGCGCACTGTTTCCTTTAATTCCCTATCTTTCCATTCTTGACTGTAATTCCTTATTTTCCCATTCTTTTTGA
Source organism: Catagonus wagneri (assembly GCA_004024745.2). Lineage (NCBI taxonomy): Eukaryota > Metazoa > Chordata > Mammalia > Artiodactyla > Tayassuidae > Catagonus > Catagonus wagneri. The sequence continues at coordinate 6,667,823 of PVHT021183648.1, forward strand.
CTGTTTGTAGGGCTCGGTCCAGAACACTGCTGTCCAAAAGAAATGTAATATAAGCCACAAATGTGAGTCATGTGTGGAATTTAAATCTTTAAAAAAACAGGTTAAGGAGTTCCCGTCGTGGTACAGCGGAAACAAATCTGACTAGGAACCATGAGGTTGTGGGCTCGATCCCTGGCCTTGTTCAGTGGGTTAAGGATCAGGCGTTGCCGTGAGCTGCGGTGTAGGTTGCAGATGCGGCTTGGATCCTGCGTTGCTGTGGCTCTGGCATAGGTCAGCGGCTCAGCTCCGATTGGATCCCTAGCCTGGGAACCTCCATATGCCATGGATGCACCCCCCCCCAAAAAAAGACAAAAAAAAAAACAGGTTAAAGTTAATTTTACTAAAACATTTTACTATCTATATATATTCAATTTTTTTTTTTTTCGCTTTTTAGGGCCACACTCGAGGCATATGAAAGTTCCCAGACTAGGGGTTCAACTGGAGCTACAGCTGCCTCCTTATACCACAGCCACAGCAATGCAGGATCCAAGCCGAGTCTCTGACCTATACCACAGCTCACTGCAACGTCAGATCCTTAATTCACTGAGCAAGACCAGGGATCCAACCCACATCCTCATGGATCTTAGTCGGATTCCTTACCACTGAGCCACAAGGGGAACTCCTATACACAAAATACTTTTATTTGAACACGTAATCTTTATAAATTTAGTAATAAGATTTTATGTTTTGTTCATACTACATCTCATCTACATCTCATCTCACACTACATCTCTATATTTTACATTTCAGACATTTCAATTCTGAGTAGCCACATTTTACGTTTTCTGCAGCCATATGTGGCTACTGGCTACCATAGTGGGCTATACAGGATTAGAATTTCATGATGGTGACTAGACAGCACACAGCAAAATTAATTTACTCCTGTTTAGAATGGGTCTCCATCCCCTCTCGCACGTGGCTATCTTCAGAGTTGCCCTAGACTCATCAGGTTCAGTAAAGCCACAAACAAATGTCTCCCATTTGATCTTTCCTTCCTCCTCAGCTATACTATACTTAATTCTAATACGGGTTAAAATTACTGCAAATTTCTCATGAAAAAAATCAATAAAACTCTACTTTTTTCATATTTTATCACATTTACAAGTTTACACTTAAGTACTACCTGAGATTTTAACAGTAAGGACAAAGGCGTGAATTCTTTCATTTCTTTTAGGTTATCTCAAAATAAAAGTATTACAAATCACATTTATATTAATAAGAGAATCCACATCTGCCATCTCCTTGGCTCTCTCCTTAAGAGCATTCTAGACTGATAGATAATGGTTAAAGTTGCGTAATTCACGAGAATCCTTACTCTGCTTTCCTACGTATGTCTGAAATTTTCCATAATTTAAAAAAAGGGGAGAAGGAGTTCCCTTCGTGGCTCAGTGGTTAACGAATCTGACTAAGAACCATGAGGTTGCGGGTTCGATCCCTGGCCTTGCTCAGTGGGTTAAGGATCCGGCATTGCCGTGAGCTGTGGTGTAGGTTGCAGACGTGGCTCGGATCCCGCGTTGCTGTGGCGAAGGCCGGTGGCTACAGCTCCTGTTAGACCCCTAGCCTGGGAACCTCCATATGCCGCGGGTGCAGCTCTAGATAAAAGGCAAAAAGACAAAAAAAATAATAATAATAATAAAAAAAGGGGAAGAAACAAGGAGCAAGTCCAAGGGCACTTGAATAATAACAATAGGTGTTACTAATAAATATTATCATTTTTGGTGTTGATATGTGGGAAGCAATTTATAAAAATCCTCTGAAGAGATTAAGGGATCAAGAGCTTAAAATCGATTGTGAGGAGATCCTGTTGTGGTCAGCAGGTTAAGAACCCAACTAGTAACCATGAGGATGCAGGTTCGATCCCTGGCCTCACTCAGATCAACTGTTGCTGCAAGCCGCAGCGTGGGTTGCAGATGTGACTCAGATCCTGCGTAGCTATGGCTGTGGTGTAGGCTGGCAGCTATAGCGCCAATTCAACCCTTAGCCTAGGAACTTTCATGTGCCACAGGTGTGGCTCTAAAAAGACAAAATAAAATAAAACAGAATAAAAAACAAACTCTGATTGTGAGACTTTACATCTAAAGAACTATATATTTCCCTTTATACAGAGTCTAATGATTACTTTCTAAAATCAAGTTTCCTTCCATTACTTTTGCAGAATTGATACCTCTATTAGAAAACTGGCTTCTGCCATAAATATTTCTCTTTTACCAGTGGCACAATCTCTTCCTACTGGGCAGATGCAATACAGTGAAATGAGAACACGCTGCTTTATCTCAAAGAAAATTACTATTACACTTCTCATACTCAACAAGCAACTGTTTTGGACAGGTTACCAGGTTTATAAACACAGTTTTAAGTCCCTTTATGTTTAAAGTAACAACCTAAATCTTGGTAAAAGCTTGCTTGTACATTCTGAACCCAGAACAAATGCACCACTTTAGGTGATTCCAAAAGATTACCCTTACGCTTTAAAAATTGAGCCAACACTAATTAAATCTTCTGGCAACTCTTGAGGGTGTGCTTCACTGTATTACTTCAGAGTGGTTTAATTAAACCGAAATTAGGCTTCTGTCACTACTAAAATCTACCTCCAAATCTGAACCAGAGTCTCCAGTGGTTTCAGCTGCTTCAACCGCATTGTGGTATGGATTTAACATTCTGAGGCATTCCCAAACACTGCAAACCACACTGAGAATATGGGCTACAACAGGAAACAGATGTGAGTTAACCAGAATATTATCTTCACAGAAAGGAGGTAGTGGCAAACTTTCTGTAGACATCACATCCGAGTTTCTGAACAATTTCATCAGCTCATTAAATGTCAAGACAGGATTACCCATGAAATCTTGGAATGCAGCCAGTCTACTACCAAAGTTGCTGCTATGCTACTTCACTTGACTAGACACGTTCAAAGAATAGATGACAATAGGACAACAAGGCACCCCAGAAAAAATGAACCGGAGTGGGAATGCTATAATGTTCCAAAAGAGAAAGTCAAATAAATCATTTCTCTTATAATGTTCCAGCCAATATCCAAAATAAGTGAATCATAAGTATACATACATACACTCAGAGACAAACAGATATCACTGGGGGCTGACTGATACACTTCATAGGGTATAAAATACAATTTCATAGAAATGGCATTTTTAAAAACTATATATAGCCATGGAAATAACATTTTAGCCATGCAGAATCTCACTGGGGTGACAAGAAAAGAGAAATGGCTTTGCACTCAGTAGGGAAGGCAAAGGGATGCCACGCACCTGTTTAAGAGAGAGTAAGGACAAATGCAGTGCTGCCTTTTAATCTAATTCAAGACACACTATGTCTGAGTAAATACGAGTGATTTTTAATATGAAAAGAGAAAGTATCACATTTTGCACTAAGTAGTTTTATAATATTTTTTCAAGGAGTCATGCTTAGAATATTAAACATTTGCAGCTATTGTACTCTTTTACAGACAGAGCTAAGAATTATTGTGGCCAAAGCATTCTAAAACCTGAATTACTCAGGAAAACTATAAAATTGACAACCGATTTTCAGTTGAAGGTTATCATAATGATGAAAACCAACCCCATCTTTATCAATTTATTCAACAGCTTCACATGACACTTCTGAGAACCCCACTGTCCCAGAGCCTTCGATAAACCCTAAGGTGAGAAACACTGGCATATAATGGGAAAACTGCTCCCTTTCCTGTCATTCTTTTCAAGACCAACTAAAATATATTCTATTTGGAGTCTGAGTAGGAAAAAAAAATCAACTCTAACACCTTACTATAAAGGCAAATGACTCCACTACCAATGACCATGCCTTATGACTAGATATTGGTTTTTAAATATTATTCTTCATTAAAAAGAACCATGGCTCTTTGGCATGGAAAGTTAGATAAAGCTGGCATGTACTGTTGTTCCAAAAAGTGTTTTTAAAATGATGGGGGCTCCTTACAAAACTGAAATTAAGTTACCATACATGATTTAGCAATCAGCAATCCTACTTCCAGTACATACCTCAAAGAACTGAAAACAGGATCTCAAAAAGATACCTGCATACCCATATTCACAACAGTCAAGAAGTGGAACCAACTTAAATATCCATCAACAGATAAATGGATAAAGAAAATGTGCTCTGCTTGGGAAAAGCAGCCTAGGAACTTGTTTGGAAACCAGCGATTTCAGAATCCATGAACCATTCCATCTACCGATCCTCGACTTGCGCTGCAAGAGCCTGCAGCTAACCTAGTTCGTTTCAGACCCGGCCCGGCCCCCACAATCTTGAATCGGTTCTTTCCAATCCTGTTACTGTTGCTCCCGAAGTCAGTGAAGTAAGTGGTTTTTGTAAATGGACAAGACTCCTTGGTGTGTCAGCAACCAAGGACCCCTGCTGAGTCCTGAGCTTTCAGCCTTGCAGGGCTTGTCCCCATACTTATGTACAGAGGTACAGTTATACTATCCCTTAAATTTTGTTAGTATGTTATGCTGTTTCACATTACACCCTTAAAGCTCTATAATTTAGCACTGTCAGTGAAATTTCAAGTGTTAATAAAATAGATTATACCCATTAAAAAAAAAAGAAAATGTAGCATACACATAGAATGGAATATTATTCAGCCTTTAACAAGACGGAATCCTGTCACACAGTACAGCCTGGATGAACTCTGAGGACATTATGCTAAGTGAAATAAAAGATCACAAAAAGATAATCCTGCCCAATTCCACTTATATGAACTATCTAAAGTAATCAAACTCTTAGAAAGTAAAATGTCAGTTGTTGGTGGGGAGGAAGTTGTTCAACAGGTATGGAGATTCTATTCTGCAAAATGAAAAAGTTCCAGAGCTTATACAACAATGTGCACATAATAACAACATTGCACACTTAAAAATGGTTAAGATGGTAGATTTTGCGTTTTTTTAAGCCACAATTTAAAAAGAAAACTATACACATGTGAAATGGACATCGGAACCTTGAAGGTGCTCCTAATGCCAATTCTAGGATAATTTTTGCAACAATATACTAATGATAATTGAATATAACCTGTAGAATAAAATGAATATCCATCGGTTCACGTGTGTGCGCGCGCACGCACATGCGTTATGTGTGTGAGTGAATAACTGAATAAATAAAGGGGACATCTCTTCCTTACGGGAGAATTCCAATTAATAAGTACAATAGGAATAATGGAAATGGTTTCAAGTGTTACTTTCCTGCTATTGATCATTACTCCATGAGTACGTAAAATGAACCTGGGTGAAAGTTTTATTAATCTCGCAAATTTTTTGTTCAAGTCTGAAATTATCTCAGAATGAATAGTCTAAAAAAGAGGGAGCAGAACTCAACACAGAAAGTACTGTATTAGGAGTTAGGAAACTCGAATTCCATTCTTAATTTGTAACAGAAAGCTCTATGACTTTGGGCAAGTAACAGAGCTAACTAAGCAAAAAGCTAACTAAGCAAAAGCACCAAACGCTGTTGGATTTTGGGAAGAGAAACCTGGGATAGCAAGAACAAATGTCTGTGTGAGTATATGGCATTACCCAGAAACCAGCCAATAATGTCTCAACCGTCTGAACATGGCTTTTTTTGGAAAACCCATGAAACACTCTTTGCTTACTATCTGTAGACTAATAAAATCTATTGAGGCACAAAAGGGTTTTTTCCCCCATATTTTAAGAATAACACTGTAACTAAAACACAAAAGCAGTATTATAAATCTCAACCAAATATAAAAACCAAGTCATAAGTCAATCCAAAAATCAAAATAAATTAACAACAAAAACAAACACAAAAAACTCTCAATAGGGACTATATTAATATCATAAGCCTCCAATTTCAGTACTACTTACAAATTCCACCAGTCTGGCAGATTTTAGAAGCTCAAAAGCATAAATGAAATAATAACATACCGTCTACTGAAAACCTCAGTACAACAAAAGGGATTCTAACTCCTTCTCTGAGACTGTTATTTCAGATCAAATCATAGTACAATGAATGAAGAGTCTGGGAAATCTATTAGAGTTCAACAACAAAAAAATTACAAGGCCTGCGTTATAACATTCTGAACATTTTTAAATTGTAGGCTACATGGGGCGGGGGGGCGGTGAAGGAGAATCCTTTGTTCATTACAGAAAACGTTAGGAGCAATGACAATCACAATGAATCCTTAAATAGCTGGTGATAATTTTAAACTGAAACAAGAAGTAAAGGGTTAAAACTGCTCAATGTTTTGCAAATTCCCTTCCAAGATGTCCCAAAACTGTGGTCTTTGCCATTATATGACTGTTTACCCTTTGCAAACCGTCTAAAAATAAAATCTCTATGACCCTTTTAAAAGTACACTAGCATCCCAGTTATAGGGAAATAACCTCCTGAAAAATGTTTTACATGGACTCCACTGACATTTACACTTTTGGCAAGCTTCAAACAACTTTAAACATTTATTTAAACCCACCCCACATGTTAATAATGGAGTAGCCTCTATACAGGTCAATGCAAAATCCAAACAAATAGCTTACCAGAAGATGCTGTCTGTAAAACTGAACTATTAAAGATAGTGAACCCCCAATAGGCAAGTTTTCTTTAGGTAGCAGGAATTAAATATACCACAAATACGGAAAAGTTTAAAGAAAAAAAGTCACGTCGTCTGCGATATAAATTTCCTTTTAGCAACTCTGCCAGGCAAAATGTATTATCTGTTCTTAATCTAAGACATGCAGTTAGTATTAAAAAACATCAGAAAATGTTGTAACTGGAAGGAACCTAAAGATAATACGGCTCAAATGACCTCACTGGCCAAAAGACAAAGACCAGGAAAATATGAATTATCTAAAGTCACCCAGTAAAATGACAAAAATCAAACAAGAACTAGGTCAGGGTCCAATATTATAAAATATTTCAATAAAGAACTAGCGATTATCATGCATAACTAGATATTGCTATAAATTGTAAAGAAGTTGATCTCTCTTCTCAAGAAGGTATGACATTAAAAATCCCTCTTATTTCAGGGATACAAAAACCAAAGGAACAAAAAAGGTATTTCTAAAATAATCAGATTAAAACTAAAAATATCTCCCTACATATTAAATGGTTTTATACTAAAATAGGAGAAGAAAAAGTATATCAGCAGAACATTTAAAAAATGAGCCAAGAGCAAGTTCAAACTTGGTTACTAAAATGCTTTCTAAGTACCAACATGTATCAGATTATCCTAATTTACATAGATAAAATTATACTAACTCCCAAGTGAGGCATCTGCATCTTGTTTGGGGAGGTTCCAGGGTTTGTTGTGGCAATTCTGGAAAGAATGATTGCTCCTAACATCAAGCAAGTTTCTCTCATTATGTATGTGCAACAATATTTTTCAGAGCCAGAGAATATACAATGGATAATGCGATGAGAGAGAATGTAACTGGATGATGCACTACGCTGCTGTAAACTTTAACAAGTTAAATAATGTTGGAATTGTATATCAGCAGCTTTCAAATAGGAGTTCAAAGAAATATTATCATAAGATATACCTCGAATAGATACAAGATGATATAACAGGACAGCACTATATTTACCGCTCAATGAATACAAGCTCCAAATCCAGGTATACTGTTGAGCTGAGGAATCTAATAATGGAATTTATCACTATCATTCTTCTGTTATTATATGTCAAGAAAACGCAAGGAAAATATAATATTCACATACATACATATAGTGTGGTAAAGTAGTATGAATGGGCAAAGATTCAGGCATTTAAGTTCATTATCTTGAACATTTCTCTAAAGCTGAAAGTAAAATCAATTTTAAAGAACACATTGGCAAAGATTCAAAAGGAAGTAGTTGTTGGTACCTGTCATACACTCGGGACAGCTTTATCTCAACAACAGATGACTGACTATATTATAATTTCTTAAGGAGGAATTAATCTTAGAAACAAACAATAAGAAAAATCACCATCAACGGGTCCTTGTGTGCTTTAACAGACTTTCACAATACACAGGATAAAGATGCCAGACAAAGAAGTTACTTTATAAAGAAATATGAACACTTGGGAAACAAATTTCTTTATTAGAGTACTGATTAAAAAAAAAAGGAAGTTGTCGTGAGAGGAAAATGTAGCCCTGCAATTTTCAGGCTTAGAATACGAAATAAAATATTCACCGAATGTCAAGTTTTCAGTATATATTCTACATAATAATATCCTCTTTATTCAAAAATTCTTGGTACTCAAGGTTCTAATAACCTCTGTTTCCCAACAAAGTTGTGCCAGGTATGATTAGATTTGGACAAAACTACCTATGGACACTATAGTCTCTAAAGTAGGGAAATTTATAATAAGATTTAAAAGAATTCCACATTCCCTTGAAGTAGATAAGAAAATCTCCCTCTACCTACAACTACTAGATGTTGCTGCATTTGTCAGCATAAGTTCAGAAATTAAAAGGGGGGAAAAAAGTAAAAACTATATAATGAGAAAATAAACCGAGAAAATTTCAGCTATGACAGTATGTTACTATTTTCAATAAAACCAGTGATTATTGTGAGTAATGTGACATATCAATTTTGTCAATTAGCTAAAACTGTTTTAGTGGTATGCAAAAACATTTTCAAGAAAACACAAGTTAATAGTATATTCTTAACTTTACATAACGGCAAGAAAATACTTTAAACATAAGGAATGTTTTTGGCAGTATAACTTGACCAAGAAAAATGAAATACTGTTAAGACACAGTACGCTTCTGCCTACTGCAGGGTCTTATAAAACAGAGCTAAAGGCTTGTTTCATGTTCCCCCACCAGAAAAACAGAAATGATCTTTTCTACTAATGCTTCAATATTTATTATCAGGAAGCCCCAGAACACTACAATAACACATGGATGGAGGACAGAAAGGATCCCAGAGCAGACAAGTAAACTAGAGGCTTGTATTGTAAAACGTGATGAAATGATTTCAGCATAATGAGGAAGCATAAACAAGTACCAGCAAGAACCTTTTAAATGACACCTACAGTTAAGTGGTCACTAATCAGTTGACAGTAGGCTCAAAGACACATTCTTACATGAAAGCACCAACCAATACAGTGTCTTTATAAAAAATGTGACATCACTGGCAATTCCCTGAGCCCCATTTCTCTCTGCAGAAGTTGGTTATAAACCTCAGGTAAACCTATTCATTCTTTCTTGCAACTCCATACATATAAAAATCGAGTTTGAAAACCAAAGCTCCCCGTTACTCTTCTCTGGTTTCCTCAACCCTCACACTCAGCTGTCCAATATATTCAGCATCTGGTTACGTCACCACTTAACCATAAAAAAAAAAAAAAGGAGTGAGCACCTATCTAAGGAGTCTCCACTTGAGGAGCAGAGAACATAAGCGAATGAACATTTTAAGTCTTCCCACAGGATACACTCAAAAACAAGAGCTTTGCCTTACACCGCTACACGACACCTATCTTTTCTTCCCAAATGTACTAGAAACACATATCTCAAGTAAACTCAAGTTTTCCAGAAGAGAAGAGGGCTGCTACAACCATAATTTAATATTTTCTTATAGTTCCAGGAAATAGCAACTTTCATTCTTAGGAATGACACAAGTGAGGAAGTTTTAAGAGAAGGAGATAGCAAGGAGAATGTGACCTAGATCAGGGCCAGATCAGCAATGCATCATCAAGTCATACATAACAGAAGGCTAGCAAGTAATCTTAGAAAAAGAAACATTAAAAAATAATTCTTAATCGACCTACTATTAAAGCAAGATAAAAAGCTGGTGGTGACAGCTGCTTCTATAATCAAGACTAGTCTCAGAGAGGGAAACTAATAGGTTTTCTCCCTCAGTTATGTAAGAATAATTTAGATGAAGAGCTGTGTTCTTTCCTTAGCTTGCCATATACCAGCAATTTTATACATCATCATAAAGTTAGAAAGTAACAGATAACAATATCTGCCCTTATTTCCCAGATGTGTCTGTAAACAGAAAATAACAAAAGCACTGAATGTTCAATTAAGGAAACTTCATCAGAATCTCCTGAGGAAAGAAAGAGGGGAGGTCTTTGTGTGCATAATTTTGTGGAAGTAAATGTACCACTAACCCCAAATAATCTGTCAAAAAAAGAGCAAAGATAGATAAGAATGTGTGTGTAGTCACTTTGCTGAATAGTAGAAATTGGCACAATATTATAAATCAATTATACTTTAATTAAAATTTTTTTTAAAAAGGACAAAGGACAAATAGCTGTGTTCCAGTAAACCCAGAAGAAGAGAAAAACATCTGAAAGGTAAGTTTAAGGATGCTGGTTCCAGGCAAGGAGGAAGGAAATCAGGAAGCAAATGACACCACTTATATACATACACAAAGTTCAAGAAACCAGAATTAATGATTTTAAGACCTACCGTAATTAGTGCAAACTAAGAAAATAAATCCTGTATAATGAATACAGTCATATAATGTGCATTCTGGGTTTTGTTTTTTTTTTTTTTGCTTTTTAGGGCTGCACCCCTGGCATATGGAAGTTCCCAGGCCAAGGGTCAAGTTGGAGCTACAGCACACCACAGCCACAGCAATGCCAGATCCGAGCTGAGTCTACAACCTATACCACAACTCACGGCAAAGCCGGATCCCCAACCTACCGAGGGAGGGAAGGGATCAAACCCACACCCTCACAGATAATAGTCAGATTTGTTTCTGCTGTACCGTGATAAGAACTCCCGTTTTTATTATTAAACACTGTCATTCAGAACCCCTATAAATTTCTATTTCTCTACCTGAATCTCTTCTGAACTATTTTTGATTTTGAACGAAACTGTAGCTCTAAAGTCCTAAAAGTGACCTGAAGTAGGGAAAATAAGATTTGAAAAACTCCTAGAAAGAAACACATTTTTTCGGGTTGCGCCTGCAGCATGTCAAAGTTCCGAGGCCAGGGTCAAACCCACACCACAGCAGTGCCCCAAGTCAGGTCCTTAACTGACTACACCACAAGGGAACTCCATAGGTGTTTTATTTACAACCTAATCAATCAGAGTAAGCTAAGAAAGATCAAATCTGGAATTTAAAAAATTCCTGCAAAGTAATAATCAAGTGCTCTTCCCTTATGTGCAGGAATTCCTCTGAGACACATGGGCTTTAAACTTGTTCTAAGAGGACTAAGAGCATGTACAGCCCACAGCTGATCAACAATACGTATTTTCAGAGTTCTCGTTGTGGCTCAGCAGAAAAGAATCTGACTAGTATCCATGAGAATGCAGGTTTGATCCCTGGCCTTGCTCAGTGGGTTAAAGATCCAGCATTGCCGTGAGTTGTGATGTAGATCACAGACATGGCACGGATCTGACGTTGCTGTGGCTGTGGTGTAGGCCAGCAGCTGTAGCTCTGATTGGACTCCTAGCCTGGGAACCCCCATACGCCATGGGTGCGGCCCTAAAAAGACAAAAACAAAACAAAAAAGATGAAAACAATACGTATTTTCAAACTGGCTGGAAATGGTATGTAATCTGTACTCAAGCCTACCCAAGTGAAGTTAATGGCCTGTCTGAAAAGTGAACTCATAACCTTTGTCTCATTAGCACTGCACTCCAGCTGCTAAAGATTCAAACACTAACTTGGATTTAAAGGAGGTGGAGAAAGTAAAACACTAACAACAGGGAGAAAATTTATATAGTCAAGCCTATGCAAAATTGTCTATTAACGGAAACCAGATGCGAGAATAGGAGATGGTTTTCAATATTTAAGCCTGGTGGCATACATCCTAATGCGTTTTTTCTAGTCTAAGATTCCATTCTGAAAGTAAGGCCCTTTAATTCATTATTCCCTCAGAGTCCCTGAACTTCTAAGAATTGCCTTTATAAACTACTCTAAAGGCCAAATTATCTGCTAGGATATATGTGCTGTGGCTCTGAAGAGCCATTCAAAGCTATTCCTGATATGAGAAGTCACGCATTCTCCAAAGGAACACTGTGATCGAAACTCTCTTTTGAGATCCACAAGACCTCTAGCACAGTCCAATTCAAAGTTGTAAAATTTAGACTTCACAACTGATACCAAGGCTATAGGCCCTTTACAAAACAATGTGTTAAAATATTCACATATTCACATACAGTGTTGTCTCTACAATAATTGTATTCTTTTTTTTTTCCTTTTTAGGGTAGCACCTGAACATATGGAAGTTCCCAGGCTAGGGATTGAATCAGAGCTGCCAGCCCAGGCCACAGCCACAGCCACACCAGATCTGACCCACAACTGCAACCTACACTGCAGCTCGTAGCAACACCAAATCCTTAACCTACTTAGTTGAGGCCAGGGATCAAACCCTCATCCTCAAGGATACTAGTCAGGTTCTTAACCTGCTGAGCCACAACAGGAACTCCCACAATAATTCTATTCTGATTGTTGCACCTTAGTTCTATCATTTGGTATTTTTCCCACAAGGTTTGGTTAATTAATTTTTCTCCCACACAGCTCATAAATCAATTTAAAAACTGTTTGCATGTAACCATCTTAATGCTTAGTATATGTCACCAACTGCTCCAATACCATCACCACCAAAAAGTACATATACATATATGGGCTCTGTTTTCCTGACGGTCACTACCAGCTTTTCCAATATACAGCGATTTATAATATATATGGTTTGTGCAAACTGCCCCTAAGAAATTCAGGGAGTAGGTTTACAGATGAGAAAAATCATTCACATAAGCCTTTAGGGCATTTCTCATGGCAGTGCAGTCAGAAATCCTAGGGTTGAACAGAAGAAAATACATAATCCCTAGAACTCTGAAGGTTGAGTAAAATTTCTATACAATACCCCTGGCACCCTAGGGAAGAGGCAAGAATATCTCCATCAAATTACCATCAATTCAAAAACCATTATAAAACTGGTTTTAAAACGAAAAAAGCAGGAAACAAACCTCAATTTTGTCTGTTTTGGCATCTCCCCAGTATATTTTGCCTTCATCATAATCCAAGGCTAAACCATTTGGCCAACCAAGAGAAGTATTAACCAACACAACTCGATCAGAACCATCCAGGGCTGCTCGCTCAATTTTCGGGATTTCTCCCCAGTCAGTCCAATACATGTACCTACAGAAGTATATAGAATATGAGCTAGCAACAGATAATAAACTGTAACTTTTCAGACATCCTAAAGGTGAGATCCACACCTCTTTTACACTGGTTATCAGTTAACACCATAGAATAAAAAAAAAAAAAAAAACCAAGAGTATGTTTAAGACATTTGTAATAGCAGTGCATAAGCTTATAGAAAATTCTCAGATCAGTGTTTTCTAGAACTGAAAATGAAAATGTCTTCCAATAACTAAATTCTATTTTTAGTTATGGTTTTTCAAAATATTTTGTGCTCCCTCCCAAGAAGAGACCTCTCTTTTTCTTGCTGGCTTGTCATCTCTGACACAAAAAGGTTGTCCTAGTAGTAACAATCAGACAGTAAACTGAATTCCCAAAATAGCTAACTATTCCTGTACTGCCAAGTGACTTTTGTGGCTCCTGAGCATTTAAGGGGCTGTAAGACTCCAATGTACATATAATAATTTATCATTATGTTCACCCTCAGAATGAATCTCATAGTAACAACACTGGTGAGTACACAGTAAGCTGTGTTTTTCCCTGTACTATGGTCAGAGTGCTATTGGGGAAAAAAAGACTAGGTGTTAAGCTGCATGGCCTGACAAAATGGTTCTGGAAATCAAGTAAGTTATTCATATGTATGGAAGCATATAAAAAGTAAGACATATTCTTTACCATATTATTCTAGAAGTACTGAAAATGAGGTAAAAATTAAATCTTCTGGGGGAAAGAAAGAGTTCTGAAAACAATTTCTTTTTACATTTTTTACAGTCAAGATGCAATCTCGGCAAAATCTGCAGCCAACACCCAAAGTCAGCAAGCATGGACTTAACTTAGAAAGAAAAAGTATTCAAAACATTCAAGGGAAAAAAACTAGCAATTCTTTAACTTAAGATTTTATTCCAATCGCTATATTCTAAAAATGGACAGCCATTAAAGAGCTATTTTTAGAAACTAATACTCTATATTGTTTTTGTCAATGTTTTCAGGGACCTGTGGAAAACAGAAACACCGAGCAAAATTTTCTATCGGCAGAGCTTCTTACCCAACCATGGGATCTAACACAATAGCCCGGGGTTCCTCTAAGTCCTCTGAAATCAAGATCTTCCTCATGGTCCCGTTGAGCCTTGTCACTTCTATTCGATCAGTGCCAGTGTCTGTCCAATACAGATTTCGGGCAACCCAATCAACAGCAATACCATCAGGATGCGCAATTTGAGCAGTGACCACAAACTGACTGCCAGATCCATCTATGAATGAGCGGCGTATGGCCCTCACTTCATCATCAGTCCAGTAGATATAGCCCTCCACAGGATCATAATCTATGGCGATGGCATGACGGATGTCTTCTAACTGTAGGACAATGTCTGTGAAATCTGGTGTATCCAAAGAAATGCGTCTCAAGTCTGTCCTTCTGGCTAAAAGCAATAATTCAGTGGCACCTAGAACAGCAAAGTGAAAAAAAAAATAAAGAAAAAGCTTAAATCCACAGTTGCCTTTATTTAGTCACTCTAAATAAAGAATACTGAACTTCAGGAATTTAAAAGTTAATGAGTACAAAAGAATATTAGGGTCTATTTAGAGTGGAAATGGAAAGTAATGCAGCAAAATAGCTTGACTATGAGGTCAAGCTCTATAATGGCTAAGCCCTCCATCCATATCAAGTTTTGATTTCTTTCTGGCTTCATTCATAATAAAGCCCTTGGAATTAATAACAGCTACTTAGAAGTATAATGAATAGTTACTAAGTAATGACAAAGAAGCTAAGTAGCTGAATATCAGAGGAAGAAAGCACAGGATACAGGCCCTGTGTTCAAGAGGGATGTTTAAAAAGGTAAAGGAATCTAAGACAAGGATATTTTATGATTAATGAAAATATTCTAAAATTGGATGGCTTGTGATGGTTGTACAACTTTGTAATTTTACCTAAAAAACAATAAACTGGGAAGTTCCTATCACGGCGCAGTGGAAACGAATACAACTAGGAACCATGAGGTTGCAGGTTCAATCCCTGGCCTCGCTCAGTGGATTAAGGATCCGGTGTTGCTGTGAGCTGTGGTGTAGGTTGCAGATGAGACTCGGATCTGGCGTTGCTGTGGCTGCGGCATAGGCCAGCAGCTGTGGCCCCAATTGGACCCCTAGCCTGGGAAACTCCATGTGCCATGGGAGCAGCCCTAAAAAGACAAAAAGACAAAAAACAAAACAAAGAAACAAACAAAAAAAACCAATGAACTGTACACTTGAAATGGCTAAATTTTACATGTAAAGTTTATCTCACTAAAACTGTCTTAACAAAAAGAACTATAGGGCAATGCCTGACAGACTTAAGGACAAAGGAGGCTATGGAGGAGGAAAAAGCAGTGGAGAAAGAGAATCAGACAGATGCAACATGGTGGGTAAGGGTAAGAGCTGTGAATCTGACAGAACTGAATTCAAGTAACGATACAAACTTAGGCAAACACTTAATCTCTCAAAGTCTAGCTTCTTCATCTATGCCTCACAGTGTTGCTGTGAAAATTAAAGGGGATAAAGGTAAAACTTTAAAGGAATTAAAGGAGTTCCCACTGTGGCTCAGCAGTAACAAATCTCACTAGTATCCATGAGGATGTGGGTTCGATCCTTGGTCTCACTCAGCAGGTTAAGGATCTGGCATTGCTGTGGCTGTGGCGTAGGCCGGCAGCTGCAGCTCTGAGTTGACCCCTAGCCTGGGAACTTTCATATGCTGCGGGTGTAGCCCTGAAAAAAAAAAACTCAGAAAGGAACCAAACATAAAAGTACTCAGTAAATACTAGCAAAAACATTATTATTATTACCATTAGAAAATAAACACTCAAATTTTTAACTCACTTTGAATTTTAAATCATATTTCTTTATGAAATGTTCTTAACCCAAAATAGTATTTAATAAAAACTCAGCTGAGAGCTCCTGTTGTGGCTCAGTGGTAATGAACCTGAGGATTTGAGTTTGATCCCTGGCCTTGCTCAGTGGGTTAAGGATCTGGCATTGCTGTGAGCTGCAGTGTAGCTTGCAAATGCGGCTCTGATCCTGCATTGCTGTGGTTGTGATGTAGGCTGGCAGCTGTAGCTCCAATTCAACCCCTAGCATGGGAACTTTCATATACCGCAGGTATGGCCCTAAAAAGCAAAAAAAAATTAAAAATAAAATAAATAGAAACATATCTGAGAATGAGAACATTAATCATCAATAAGCTCAATCTGTTTGCTTTTGCTTTTTAGGGCCACACCCACAGCATATGGAAGTTCCCAAGCTAGGGGTTGAATCTGAGCTGTAGCTGCCGGCCTACGCCATAGCCACAGACAGCAACGCGGGATCCAAGCCACATCTGTGACCTATACCACAGCTCACAGTAATGCCGAATCCTTAACCCACTGAGCAAGGCCAGGGATCAAACCCACATCCTCAGGGATACTAGCTGGATTCGTTTCTGCTGTTCCACAAGGGGAACTCTCTCTTTTTGTTTGTTCTGATTTTTAATGTTCAAGTGAACTATTGCCCCAAATCATCTAATTATAAAAGCTAATAAGATAGTAAGCAAGTTGACATCTGAGTTAAAAAGATTCCCAACCAAAGAAAAGAATCTGAAAGAAAATATTGACATTAAACTTCAAGTATTAATTTGGAATTACAGTAGAAAAAAACTAAGGAGAAAAGCGATGCCTTCAGCATTGGTTTTTTGACTCAAGGAGTAAAAACAAATGAACTCTATCTTGGAAAGAATATAGCTCTAACTGCCACAGCAGGCACCAAGTAAGAAAAACTTTATATAATTTACTACCTAGTTCTGCTAACTACCCAAAGGAGCCAGTCCTAAACTTTGCAAAGAAGTCACAGAAGTGAAGCTGTTAATTTGGCAATGCAATCAAAACAGAAAAGTAAACTTAATGCTACATGCCAAATGTATATCCGAAATTTAAAACACTAGTTAAATATGTACATTGCACTGCTGTGAGGGAGTAAAGAGACCATTTTTGCTAAAATAAATCCTCTGTTTTAAAGTCAGACTACATTTTTAAAAAAAACATTACAAAAACCTTTTGTTTTAAATTGAAACCAAATTATTGTTTGCCATGGAAATCATCTGACAAGAATCTGCCAGCTTCAACTTTGACTAGGAGGATAATTCATCAATGCCAGGTCATGACAAATATCCTGTACATGGACTCAATTCCATCTCTCTGACTCCCTGACCCCCTTGCCAGGAACTCTAACCCACTCCGAAATAAAAGTTTCTACCTTTCAGAGTAAGATAAAGAAGCCACTGCTAAATACAACAGTTTTCTTACCAGGTCATGCTGGTGGCTAGAGAACCAGATGGTCATCCACAGGGATAAAATGAAGAATAACACTCTCATTAAGAAGAAAAAGAGAAGAACTGGTATTCTCCCAAACTAGAAGTCCTTTGAAATGTCCTAATAAATCAGAATACTTCTCAAATATGCCCTCCTTTTATAGGGAACTGAGATTAAGGAGAAGAGGCAGTTAGGTACAGAAGGAGGTTGTTTTAAATAGTACAATAAGGAATTATTTTCTTCTTCTGAAGGCATTTCTCTGTTGTTAAAAGCCAATTAAAATATCAATCATTCTTTTAGAAACTATACCTGGTTCATGATAGTCTCTCTCTCTCTCTCTTTTTTTTGTTTTTGTCTTGTTGTCTTTTCAGAGCTGCACCCACGGCATATGGAGGTTCCTAGGCTAGGGGTCGAATCGGAGCTGTAGCCGCCGGCCTACGCCACAGCAACGCCGGATCTTTAACCCACTGAGCAAGGCCAGGGATCGAACCCTCAACCTCATGGTTCCTAGTCAGATTCATTAACCACTGAGCCACGACGGGAACTCCTCATGATAGTCTTTACAGTTAAAAGTTTAATAAACATCATTTCCTTACACAGAGGTTATTTACAAGTACTACCTACCATTAAAAACGTATTCTTTATAAGAATACTCATTTCCTTCAAGAACCAATTGTGATTTCAATATTTGACAGAGAAAAGAAATACCACCTAATTTTTTTCAAAAATAGATATGTTGGAATTCCAGCCGTGGAGTAGTGGGTTAAGAATCTGACTACGAGGGGCTTGGGTACCTGCAGAGGTGCAGGACTGGTGTGGTGGGTTAAGGGATCCAGCAGCCATGCTGCAGAGCAGGTCACAACTGTGGCTGGGATTCAGTCCCTGGGTCGGGGAACTTCCATACACTACGGGTGTGGCCATATAAACAAAAATTTAAATATGAATTTTAAAATAATTTATCAAATAGTATTCAAGACATACCATAAAACACAAAACATTCCGATTAAGCAATTGTGTAGACTGAGAGATTAAGTGACTTGTCTCCCAAAGCACTGTAACCTACAGAGCTTATTATAGAGAAATAAATCATAAAGAATCCCAACTGCTATCTAAAATTCTTCCCTCTTGGTGACCATCTTCTTACCATCTTTGCAGGTTTTTCCATTTTCCAGGAGTTTGACCCCAGTTGGGCAAGCACACTGATAAAAAGGCTTGACTGGAGACATCAAACACAAGTGGGAACAGCCACCATTATCAATTCCACATGGATTTGTAGCTGTCAAATATAAATCACATTGATTAATACCAATGACTATGGATGACCTCCCTCACTCCAGGTACACAAAGGTTAACAACCATAACATGAGCAACTCTAATAAACCAAATTATTACCAAATGTCATCCAGGTGCTTGACTACCAGACCATCTGCAAGGAAGGGAATTAATCAGTCAGAATTTAGTTAGCATTCTGTATTCCAAGAGGAATATACAAGAAATAAAACAGAAGGTCCCTGCCCTAAAAAAGCTTGTGATCTGGTCACTACGCCAAAATTAACAAACAATAATGCTGGAAAACAATATGAAACAATGAAACTGCTATCTTGCACATTTAGACCGTAAATAAGTGGAGTCAAATGGGAAGAAAATCACTAAGTATTAAAGAACTGAAGAAAAGCTTCATGGAAAGTACAGGACATGACAGGAGCCTTAAAAGATAGGAAGAACAAAACAGAGGACTCTCATGTGTGGTAAACCTTATGAATGAAAGCTTGGAAGCTATGCACTAAGGGAGATAATAAGGCAAACAGTGTAACTAAAGATAAGGTTTCTATTGACTAGGAAGAACTACGGCTGAATGAGCACAGAGAAGGGAACATCTGCAGTGGAGGCAGCAAGAGTCAAGAAAAGTCACACTTTGGAAAGATTTACATGGAAAAGATAGGTATAACGGATTTTAAAGGGAAAACTGAGAAGCAGGGATTAATTAGCAAATGTGAAGAAAATTTGAAAAGGAAAAGATTTAAATAAAACTCAGAATAAATCTCAACATGAGATGGAGACCAGTAAAACAGGAAAGTTAGAAGAAAGCAGTATCACAGATAACTACAAATTCTCAAACTAGAAAACATAAAGGATCAACGGCCATTAAAAAAACAGAAATAGAGGAATTCTTAACTGAGGGCTAACAATAAAAATAAAAAAATTCACACAAGTAACTAAATTTTTCTGTTTTACAAATGAGTAATACAATTATATTTTTTTAATTATTTTTTGTCTTTTTGGGGCCGCACCTTCAGTATATGCAAGTTCCCAGGCTAGGGGTCCAATTGGAGCTGTAGCGGTCCACCTACACCACAGCCACAGCAATGCCCCAGATCCAAGCCTAGTCTGTGACTTACACCATAGCTCATGGCAACACCAAATCCTTAACCCACTGAGCAAGGCCAGGGATCAAACCTGCATCCTTATGGATACCAGCTGGGTTTGTTACCGCTAAGCCGCAACAGGAACCCCCACAATTATTTTAAAACATTATCATGGACTCATGAGCACCAGATTCCAATATGACACATTCAATATTTGACTATTTCCCCCTAAATGGAAGGAGCTAACACAAAGCAATGCATAATCCAAAACCCCTGCATTTTTGGCTGGGCAATACAATCTGAATACATTCAGACCCATGCCAGACATTTATTTACACACAAGTGCCAAACGCTTAACATTCTCATTTTTTTGTTTGTTTTTTTTTTTGTCTTTTGTCCTTTTAAGGCTGTACCTGTGGCATGTGAAGGCTCCCAGGCCAGGGGTCTAATCGGAGCTACAGTTGCCAGCCTATGCCACAGCCACAGCAACACGGGATCCGAGCCACGTCTGCAACCTACACCACTGGTCACGGCAACACCGGATCCTAATGCACTGAGCAAGGCCAGGGATCGAACCCTCAAACTGGTTCCTAGTCAGATTTGTTTCTGCTGAGCCATGACGGAAACTCCTCTCATATTTTTTTAAATCTAATTCTAGAGTTGTCAGAAGTCTTAGCCTAAGCCATTGTAAAGGGCAACCAGAAACAGAAGCAAAACTAAGAAAAAAAAAAAGGTAGAGGATGTACACAGAAAGATACAAGCAGGTATTTTATTTAAGCAACTTACAGTACTTAAATTCACCAGTTATATTAACAGAGGTTTCCATTCAAGAAAGGTATTTGTTTTTAAACACACTCACACGAACAAAATCACTCATTAGTGAGAAACAATGTGAATAAAAAATGCATTTGTGTCTATAATAAAAAAAACTCAAAAAACTGCATTTGTGTATAAGCTTAGCATATGAGCAATCTCAAGTTCTAATTTTATTTATCCCTTCTCCACTGCCATAACCCTACAAGGGTTAAAACAAAGGGTGAGGTGATTTGTAGTAGCAGATATCAAGCCACAAATGGTTTTAGACTGTCATCTAACCTGAATTATATTTTGATGTTTTCCCTATTTTTTATTCCTTCCCACTACCTTTAGATACGTGCTCTCCTCTCCTGCCCTTTACTAAAGCCAGATATCAGAGTGCTACACAGCTATTCCAACTTGCAATTTAAAAATCAAGATCACTTACCATTTGGCTGTCTCTGTTGGCTGAAGGCGTGTATATCCATGGGAGAGAAGATGTTAGAGTGGATTTCGCGCAGACCTTCGCCAGTGTACTTGTTGCAAGCCAAAATAGAGTGTGTGTTCCAGTCAGTCCAGTACAATGTGTCCTCAAATAACGTCAAGGCAAAAGGATGTGGAAGGGAACCTTTAACCACCGCCTGCCTGTTAACACAAAGAGAAAAACTCAAACATTTCTAAATTCTGTTTTATCAAAACTTCATATTGCCCATTAGAATGGTCTTGAAGTCCACATTAAGACAAACAAATCCTGGCTAAGACGTATCTGATGTTCAAATATACCTAGGAAAAATAAGTTACAGAGTAATTTCAAATTTATCTGAATTCATGATGCCCAAAATCCCCAACCAAGTACTTCAGAACGGTTTCTAACCTGGCAGCAGGCCCCGGGTACACCACAAACTAGCAAACAAAGTGAAGACCCAAGTATTAGCACTGCTGTCAGTTCCCGTCTCTGGACTCTCATCTTCCAACCTTCCACATAATTCATGTCGTTAGAAAGATAAAGGCTACCAAAACGAAAAATCCCAGGGTTTATAGTTAGCACTGGGAAGAAGTTTCAAATCAGCAATCAGTTTTTCCCTTCTTGATGTGGAAGAATAAAGAATCTGAGCCTGTTTTGTCTATTGCTTCTTATGGCTTTGATAACTGATCATACAAGCATACACATGAGTCTTAAGTCATGCTGGGAGAGCTCTCTCTGCAAACCACAGTCTAACTCCAGCAAATGACCATCTCAGCTGGCTTTCTGCTATATGGCTACTTAATCTCCACAAGGTAGCAAAAAGGAAGCCCAACCACTGGCAGAACATGTTCAAGAGACAAAGGAGATGCCCAAATTTCACAGGCAATCCTAATTATATGAAAGGGAAGTAGAGTGTCAGATAGGTACTAAAGGCACAGACCATGCAGAGGATCATGGAGACTTATATAATTAGTAAATATTTTTAAATAATGAGAAATTTTCATTTGAGCCACAATAATATTCAAGAAAAATAAGTGCTTTGATATTTTATAATATCAAATACAGTATTTTCATAAATAGCTCACCTGGGAGGCAAAGAGGAAAATGTAAGCAATCAATGAAAAATAAAGGATATCACATTGGAAGATAATCCAATTTTTAGGTCCCTTAGATTATCTGATGATCTCTAGTATGTAAGAGACTACCAGTATACTAAATTCAAGAAGTTCCCAGAGTTCCAGTCGTGCCACAGTGGAAATAAGTCCAACTAGGAACCATGGGGTTTGGGGTTCGATCCCTGGTCTCACTGAGTGGGTTGAGGATCTGGCATTGCTGTGGCTGTGGCACAGTCCAGCGGCTGTAGCTCAGATTGGACCCCTAGCTCGGAACCTCTATGTGCCACAGGTGTAGCCCTTTTAAAAAAAAAACAAAAACGAAAAACAGGAGTTCCCATTATGGTACAATTGGATCGGCCGCCTCTCTAGAGGGCTGGGACACAAGTTCAATCTCTAGCCCAGCACAGTGGGTTAAGGATCTGGCATTGCTGAACTGTGGCATAGGCCGCAACTGTGTCTTGAATCTGACTGCTAGCATGGGAATTCCATATGCCAAGGGGCAGCCAAAAAAGAAGAAAAAAAAATTAAATTCAGGAGCAGTAAGATAATTTTCATCCAAGTAGAATTAGCATCTGTTACTGCACATGGAATGGTTGAGCCTAAGGTGTTTTAAACTTGAGGCAGATTTTTAAATAACAATACAAGATTAGCATGACTGGTATAACAAACTTTCTATTTTAAAACCACATTCCAAAAACTTAAATACCTAGAAATAAACCTGACCAAGAAGGTGAAAGACTTACATGCTGAGAACTATAAAACATTAATCAAGGAAATTAAAGAGGATTCAAAGAAATGGAAAGACATCCCATGCTCCTGGATTGGAAGAATTAATATCGTAAAAATGGCCAAAGCAATATACAGATCATTGCAATCCCTATCAAATTACCCATGACATTTTTCACAGAACTACAACAAACAATCCAAAAATTTATATGGAACCACAAAAGACCCAGAATTGCCAAAGTAATCCTAAGGAACAAAAACCAAGCAGGAGGCAGAACTCTCCCAGACTTCAGGCAATATTACAAAGCTACAGTAATCAAGACTGTGGTACTGGTACCAAAATAGTACCACAATGCAACAAAATAGAGAACCCAGAAATAAATCCAGATACCTATGGTCAATTAATCTTTGACAAAGGAGGTGGGATATAAAATGGGAAAAAGACAGTCTTTTCAGGAAGTGGTGCTGGGAAAACTGGACAACCTCATGTAAAATCAATGAAGCTGGAACACACCCTCACACCAGGCACAAAAATAAACTCAAAATGGCTTAGAGACTTAAGACAAGACACCATCAAACTCCTAGAAGAGAATATAGGCAAAACATTCTCTGACATCAACCTTACAAATGGTTTTTCTAAGGTCAGTCTCCCAAGGAAGCAGAAATAAAAGCAAAAATAAACCAATGGGACCTAATCAAACTGACAAGCTTTTGTATATGCAAATGAAAACGTAAAAAAAAACAAAGACAATTTCCAAAATGGGAGAAAACAGTTTCAAATGATGCAACTGACAAGGGCTTAAAATCTCTAAAATATATAAACAGCTTATATAACTCAACAGCAAAAAAACCAACAATGCCATGGAAAAATGGGCAAAAGACCTGAGCGGACATTTCTCCAAAGAAGATACACAGGTGGCCAACAAGCACATGAAAAAATGCTCAACATCACTAATGATTAGCGAAATGAAAATCAAAACTACTACGAAGGTACCACCTCGCATCTGTCCAAATGGCCATCGTTAACAAATCAGCAAATAACAAATGCCGCGGAGGGTGTGAAGAAAAGGAAACCCTCCTATACTGTTAATGGGAATGTAAATTGGTACAACCACTATGGAAAACAGTATGGAGGTACCTCAGAAAACTACAGAACTACTATATGACTCAGCAATTCCACGCTTACACATATATCCAGACAAAACTTTCCTTGAAAAAGACACATGCACCCGTATGTTCAGTGCAGCACTATTCACAATAGCCAAGACATGGAAACAACCTAAATGTCCACTGACAGATGAATGGATTAAGAAGATGTGGTATATATATATACAATGGAATACTACTTGGCCATAAAAAAGAACAAAACAGGAGTTTCCATTGTGGCGCAGTGGAAACAAATCCAACTAGGAACCATGAGGTTGCAGGTTTGATCCCTGGCATCGCTCAGTGGGTTAACGATCCGGCATTGCCATGAGCTGTGGTGTAGGTCACAGATGCGGCTTGGATCTGGCGTTGCTGTGGCTCTGGCATAGGCTGGCAGCAACAGCTCTGATAAGACCCCTAGCCTGGGAACCTCCATATGCCGCAGGTGTCTTTTTGCCCTAAAAAGACAAAACTAAAAAATAATGCCATTTTCAGCAACATGGATGGAACTAGAGACTGTCATACTAAGTGAAGTCAGAAAGAGAAAGAAAATCCCTAAGATACCACTTATATGTGGAATCTAATATAGGCACAAATGAACCTTTTCACAGAGAAGAAACTCATGGACATGGAAAGCAGACTTGTGGTTGCCAAGAGGGAGAAGGAGGGAGAAGGAGGGAGAGGGAGGGAGAGGGAGGGAAGGGGAGGGAGGGGGAGGGAGGGGGAGGGAGGGGAAGAGAGTTGGTTGGACTGGGAATTTGGGGTTAATAGATGCAAACTATTGCCTTTGGAATGGATAAGCAATGAGATCCTACTGTATAGCAGTGGGAACTGTATCTAGTCACTTATGATGGAACATGGTAATGCGAGAAAGAAGAATGTACGTATGTATGTGTGACTGGGTCACTTTGCTGGAGAGCAGAAAATTGACAGAACATGATAAACCAGCTATAATGGAAAAAATATAAATCATTTAAACAAAAAATAAAAATAAAAAATAGACAAATGTCTTGAATAGTATCTTAAACATCTAACTGAACCTCATGTGAAGGAAGGCTGAATTACACTGTGTTCAAGAAGATTACAGGCAGGCCTATAATCTTATTAACTGAAGTAAGGTTAATAATGTTATCTGGCATAGAAATACAAGAGAAGCATAAAGGGACCTAAACCATGTGGGCAAAATCTGCTATTTACTTTTTCCAAAGTAATTATTTTCTCATTATATAAGGAATACTCATACGTTCACTATAAAAATTTGGAAACAAAAATCTACAGTGCATCTTTCTAGCCCTTATGTGCGTGTGTACAATATGTACATGTATACATAGAAATATACACACAATTCCCAATCATTAAGGAAGGGAAAACTGGCTTCTGTTACAAATTGTTAAGGCACAACATGAAACCAACTAACCAATGGAATTTAGAGCTAATAATCTAGTAAAATCATTAGCTCTAAATCATAGATCCCAACAGGACGAAGGAAAACAGCTGAGCCAAATCAAGATAAGATGGAGGCGCCTGCACTAAGCCTGGAATAAAGGGAAATTACCACCCATAATACTAAGCTTCTTCACTGGGAGTTTATGCAGCAGGCCCCAATATCCATTCTGTACCTTAATAATGGTTAATTTGCCCCGATAAAGAAAAATGGTTATTTCATGTACTTTGAAAGCCTCCAACTCATCTTCTCATCCTGATTAGACAGTATCTGATTATATTTTTCTAACAAGTGAATTTTTGTAAATTCACAGCATTTACTCTATCATAATGACCTGTTTTCATTTAACTGTGTACTTACGGATTTTCATCATAATATTAAATACTGGTTTCACATTTTTAATGGCTATATCACTGTATTGGATGGCTGTGCTATAATTTAAAAACTCATACTGTCAACATTCAACATATATATTAAATAATGTCTTTAAAGATAAACATACATTTTTTTAAATTATATAATGATCAGTTGATGAAAACTTTTTTACCACAGTCTGGCATGAACCTAATTCTGTATTTCTCCTGAGAGCAATGGTTCAATATTCACTATTTCGCATTCACAACAACTTTATAAAATTAACTACCATGGGAGTTCCCACTGTGGTGCAGCAGAAACAAATTCAAGTAATATCCACAAGAATGTGGGTTCAATCCCTGGCCTTGCTTAGTGGATCAGAGATTGGGTATTGCCCTGAGTTGCTGTGGAGGTCGCAGATGTGGATCAGATCCTGCGTTGATGTGGCTGTGGTGTAGGCCAGCAGCGGCAGCTCCAATTCAACCCCTAGCCTGAGAATCTCCATATGCTGCGAGTACAGCCTTAAAAAGCAAAAAAAAAAACCATATATATATATATATATATATATATATATGGAAAATATTCATGACCACATATGGAAAATATTCATGACCCACTAGTGAAACAAAATGAAAATACAAACAAAATACATTTTAAAATTTCAAAATGGATGAAATTATCTTAAACATAATATATAAAATTATAGATAAAATATACAGAATACACTATCATTCCATAAAAAGAAAAAGATGGCCTTAAAACTCTGATCTTGACATACAAATCCTACTTTTAATAATGAATTCTAAAGATGTAATTAAAGATGCAGGTTCGTGTAGGCTCTTCTTTATTCTAACAGTATTTATAAAAGTAAAAAATCACAACTTAAACATTTCACAATAAGGAGTTCCCATGGGGGTGCAAAAGGATCAGCAGTGTCTCTGCAGTGCCAGGATGCAGGTTTGATCTCTGGCAGAGTCCAGTGGGTTGGGGATCCAGTGTTGCCACAGCTGTGGCATAGCTTGCAACTGTGGCTTGGATCTGATTTCTGGTCTGGGAACTCCACATGCCAAGGGTAGCCAAAAAAAGATAAAAGTATTTTCTTTTTCAAAATAAGGCAGTAAGGTTAAAAAAATACTGTTCAACATTCAGATTATTTCTTCCATTTATATATAATAGCATAAATGTTTGATCTTATCCTTTTCTTAAATGTCCACTTTTTATTGTTCCTTATACTTCAGCTCTGTACTTTTTCATGGACTTTTCCCACTAGACTGAATTTATATCCTTTTTTATGTCTCTAGGGATTTGGAAGATGTACAAACTGTTTTATTAAATTTTAATTATCTTTATGTTTTTATATCATATGTGATCCTACTTTTGATAATTATCAACCTCAAGAATAAGACAGTATCTACTGATACTTCCATGTATAGGTTAAAAGATTAACATGGGTCTATTCCTGTCTGCCCTTCTTCCTCATATAATCATTCCACTACCATGTTTCATTTTTTAACTGATAAAAGCTGGAATTTCAGATCATTATAATGTGCTTTCATTTTATCATTTTTACATGAGATGTCAAAACATCCCAGTTTAAGTTGTAAAAAAGCACACTAACAGTAATTACTAGATTTAACTCTATGTCTAACTGGTTTCTTTCTCACAAATATTTAATTATCTGGTATCCTCACTCTTGAGATTTATACTGTACTTCACTTCTATCAGTATTCTCAAGCATAGCAAACTTCTTCAGAAGGGTAACGGTGCATTTTGTTTCCTGCATATGTAATAATGTCTTCCTGTTGCAGTAAAGCATGAACAACTCCTGGATCAAACTCTATGTCTCAAATCTTCCACTGTCTTCACACCCCTTCTACAAGTTGTGGGATAATTTCTCAAAGTTATCTTCCGTTGTTTTTTTTTTTTTTTTTTTTTGGCTTTTTAAGGCCTAAGGCCACACCCATGACATATGGAAGTTCCTAGGCTAGTGGTCGAATCAGAGCTACAGCTGCTAGCCTACACCACAGTCACAGCAACTCGTATCAGAGCCACGTCTAACCTACACCACAGCTCACAGCAATGCCAGATCCTTAACCCACTGATCACGAGGCCAGGAATCAAACCCGCACCCTCATGGATACTAGTCAGGTTCATTACCACTGAGCCACAATGGGAACTCCAAGGTTATTCTCCATCTAACTTGATTTTCTTTTTTAATCAGTCATCTATCTGGTTGTCACTGCTTAAACCATTCTTTTGTATAGTGATTTTTATTTTTTCCATTACAGCTGGTTTACAGTGTTCTGTCAATTTTCTACTATATAGCAAGGTGACCCAGTCACTGCTTAAACTTTTAAATTTAACAAATCATGCTCTTCACTATCATTCAGTCTTCAGTTTTGAATGTGTTCTTTCATACTACTTACTCTTATTTTCATACTGTGTTTCCTCGAACTTTTTTCTCCCTTTTTTGGCTGCCCCATGGCATGTGGGGTTCCCAGTCCAGGGATCAAATCTGAGCCATAGATGCAACCTGAGCCACAGCTGTTGCAGCACCAGGTCCTCAACTCACTGTGCCAGGTCAGGGATCAAACCTATGTCCCAGGGTTCCCAAGACACCACCAATCCCGTTGTGCCACAGGAGAAACACTTCCTTGAACTATGGTAATTTTTTTTCTCCTGCATTTTACAGGAAATTACAGCAAGATACTTATTCTGATTCTTTAATACGGATCATTCTTATGCAAAGTAGTATCTTCTCATGTGCCCGAGTTACTTTTTTTTCTAACGAGGAGGGCTTTCAGAGGGAAGGCTGTATTTCACTGGAAGTTGAGATTAGTTCTGTTTCAGTCTAGAAATTTCTAGTCCAAGCTTTCATATCAAAAAGGTAGAACATGAATAAAATTTTGATTTACCACAGCTTCATTTTAATTTGGAAATCAAATCACATTGGGGACTGGGAGAATTTGAAGCCAGCAACAATAGCAGCATATTCCTGTTTCTTTTGCATGTCTCTGGTAGCACCAAGAAGCCTGCTGATATAGTAACCCTGCTTATTATTATTCTCTGGCATCATTGTGCTCATTCAAGCCAGTTTTAATTACACCTCTGATCTTTGCCTAACATGCTCAAGCATGTCAAGTATGGTTGCCATGACATGTGCCTTCAGTGCCTGGTATATTTCCCAGAGGCACTAACAGACTCCACATGAGGTCTACCTTCTACCCTACCCCACCTCCCTCTCATTACCCTCACCCTCAGCCACCATCCCTACAGTTGTAGTTACTGTTGCTTATTTAGGTAAATCTCTTCAATTTGCTTCGTTAGGAAGATCCTTCACAAACTCAGTAGGTGACCAACCATGTTGATTTGCCTGGTTCTGAGCTGGTTTCCTGGGAACCAGGAGAACAAGGATGGCTGATCATGCAACAGCTCAGTCAGAATGGGACATCCTTCAATCTTGCACCCTGCAGAAATTCATCAGGTTTCTGGTATGGGGTTATCTTTGCCTAAGTCTCTAGGACTAATGTAAAATTCCTCAATGTTTATGCTCTATGGCATTAATAACGATTACTGATAATGTCTATAAACCTATATCTCCTTCTGAAACTGCTCTGTTGAGCTGCAAGTTCATATATCCAAAATTCCTCAGGCTTTTTGTCACCATAGTCTTCTGTAAGCAACACAAACGTGTCCAAAGTTGCACTCAATCTCATTCTCTTCCTACACAAAAGAAAGAAAGAAAGAAAGAAAGAAAGAAAGAAAGAAAGAAAGAAAGAAAGAAAAAGAGAGAGAGAGAAAGAAAGAGAGAAAGAGGAAAAAGAATCTATCCTCCTTTCCTGAATCTTCTATCTCAGTGAATGGCACTTCCATCAAATCAGCCATTCAAAGCAGAAACCTAAGAGTCATCACAGACACCATCAGGGAGCCACAAGTGGTATGTTAGGACTGGGGCAGAGTACACAAGGAAGGAAGAGGTGAGAACATCTGTAAACGAGGTAAAGGAACTAGATCATGCAAGTTACAGTGAAGGATTTTTACTTTACCTGGAGAACAATGATGATTACTTGGAAGATTTAAGAAAGTGAAATAATTAATCTTCAAACCATTTTCTACACAACCACCAAAATAGTATTTCTAAAAGACAAATCCATCCATGTCAATTTGCTACTTGAAAATCTCCAATGGCTTAATACTTTCCAGTGTAAAATTCAAAAGCCTCATCTTAGAATTCTAGACCCTGTGTCATCTGGCTCCTATCCAACTCTCTACACTTGCCTCCAACCACTCCTCACATTCCTACTGCTGCTGAATAGAAACATTGACAAACCAAAGCGTTCTTTAACAACTTTAATAACCTTAACTGGAAAAGCTGACTTTGGTAATCAGGAACTAAAATTTTGCACAGAGAGGGCTTTTATATTCCTCCCAGTTTTTAAAGTATATTATTTGTCTTCAGTGTCTGTCAAGGCAGGTTAAAAGACCATACTTACATCTTTGATTTCCATGTTAAAGTCAACTAACCAAGTATATGTATACCAGTTTCTGAATCCTATTCTCTTCCACTCATATCTGTCTATTCTCAGATTTAGTACCTCATTGTTTCAACTGCTGTAGTCTTAAGGGAAGTCTTGAAATCAAGTGCAAAGTCACCATACTTCTTTTTAAATCTTAAAAAAATCAAGTGGGCTTTTTATTTATTTATTTAAGAGCCACACCTGCAGCATATAGAAGTTCCCAGACTAGGGATTGAATCAGAGCTGCTGCTGCCGGCCTACGTCACAGACACAGCAATGCCAGATCCTTAACCCACTGAGCAAGGCCAGAGACTGAATATCTTCCTCATGGATACTAACCAGGTTCATTACCCTCTGAGCCACAATGAGAACTCTTGGGCTATTTTAATAGGTTCAAGGTGTTCTCATATATCAATTCTAGATTCAATTTGTCATTTAATTTTTTTTTTAAAAAAGCACACCCCATTCCCACAACAAAAACTTACTAAAATTCTGTTGAGACCACTGAATTTATAGACCATTTATGGGAGAATTACCATCTTAATAATACAGTTATTTTTTTCCTTGAAGATAAATACCGCAGTCTTCCCCTACTACAGACAGGAAAGAACTCTGCATTTTATATCTAACAAAGCACACGAAAGTCTTAAAAGTAATATACTTTCTTTAGGGATAGTGTTGTTCAAGATGGCAATCTTCTAGACTTAAAATAAGAATAGATCTAAGTGAAGCCAAGGAGGGGATAGACTCTATATCTACCTCTTAAACTGTCATTAATTAATGCATGTCAGAAAATGCATGAGAGCCTTGAGTTATCTACGTACAAAAACAAACAACTGATATACTTAAAACCACCTTCCACATCTATGAAGACTCTTTGAAATGAGACATAAAAACAGAGAATCATCAAGCATATACTACAAATTCCTATTGTCTCTTTTCTGTTAAGGAAGAGGAGCAACCATGAGTTTCTGAAGCTCATCATGGCAATTACTGTACAGCTTGTGTGGGTTTTTCAAATAAGGGGAAGAAAATAAGAAAAGAAAAAAAAAAAAGACCTGGAAGCAGCAACTAAATAGCCTTTTCCAGAGCTGAAATAGTAAGACTCTTTTACTTTGCATGAGTTTTCTTTGGAAAATTTAACAGATTTAACAGATTTACCA
The DNA here is from genome assembly GCA_004024745.2 of Catagonus wagneri. Lineage (NCBI taxonomy): Eukaryota > Metazoa > Chordata > Mammalia > Artiodactyla > Tayassuidae > Catagonus > Catagonus wagneri. The sequence goes on from PVHT021183648.1 coordinate 6,699,326, forward strand.
CTGCGCCACGACGGGAACTCCTAGAATAGCAAAGTTTAAAAGAAGACAATTTAAGAGATATAGAGTTTATCCTCTCCTTGGCTTCTCTTAGATCTATCCTTATTTTAAATCTAGAACATTACTGTCTTGAACAACATTAGCTTAATCATTTGAGAATTACCTTTATCGAATTATGTCCCCAATTTTAAACAAAGACCACTATGGGCAAGCAATATGAAATCAACACACACAGAAAAATGTAAACAATATTCATTATATCCCTTACTGATTCCATATGAAAAAATTCTTCTCAAACTTAATATGATGAAAACCTTCCTTTACAAAGAACTCCTAAGTTTCCACCTTTTCAATGATGTGTGCTGAGAAGTCATTTTAATCTAGCTGCTGAGAAGCTTAAAGATAACTTTTAAAAAATATTTTATATGAAATGGCAGATACACAGACAACTACAAAGACAAAATAATAACTTAATGAGTTACTGTATGGTAAACAGCCTATAATCTTCACCCAGAAAAAGAAAAAACTCTGCCAGTCACCTCAGAAGACACTTCATGGATCTTGTCCCATTCCTCCCCTCTCCACAAAAGTAACTGTTATCCTGACTTTATAGCAATCACTTCCTTACCTTCCTTTATATTACCCTAGTGTGCATCCACAGAAAAAGTTTGGTCTTGATCACCTATTTTTTCATTTGCTATGTTTTTTAAGTCTCTCTTTTTTATAAGCCTTTATTTTTTAGAGCAGTATTAGGTTCACAGCAAAATTGAAAAGAAAGTACAGAAATCTCCCATACATGCCCTGCCCCTACACATGCACAGACTTCCCCCATTATCAACAGGTCCACCAGAGTGGTACTTCTGTTACAAATGATGAGCCCACACTTACCCATCATAACCACCCAAAGTCTACAGTTTACCTTAAGGATCATTCTTGGTGGTGTTATGTTCTATGGATTTGGTCTGATGCACAATGACACGTACCTATCATTATAGTATTAGACAGAGTATTTTCACTACCCTAAATTTAAATGCTCTGTGCTCAGCCTATTCACCCTCTTTTCAGTCTTTTAAACTCAGATTCCTTAATCATTCTTTACAGTTTATCTCTTGGAAGACCTGGGATATTTGACCTGTATGTCCAGATAATGCTGATGCACACTCATGGTACAGTTCCACATGTCTCTATCCTCTATTTCTCCTGCAAATTGCAAGTTTGATCAGACTCAAGGTGAACTGATCCTTTGGCAAAATGAAAAGGATGCTCTTTTCTTCCATCAGGTGGCAAAAAAAAGCATCTATTCTTTTCCTTGCTGTGATATTAGCAGCTATTGATGTTCAATGCCTAGATCCAATAGTTCAATGGAAGTTATGCTGATATTTGTAATTATTTCTTTTATATCATTTTTTTTTATCATTTTTTTAGGGCCGCACCTGCTGCATGTAGAGGTTCCCAGGCTAGGGGTCTAATCGGAGCTGTAGCCACAGGCCTATGCCACAGCCTCAGCAACGCGGGATCCGAGCCGTGTATGCAACTTACACCACAGCTCACAGCAACGCCGGATCCTTAACCCACTGAGCAAGGCCAGGGATCGAACCCGCAACCTCATGGTTCCTAGTCAGATTCGTCAACTGCTGTGCCACGATGGGAACTCCTATATCATTTTTTTAATTAGCTGGAATAGCTTTTTTTTAACCTACTACTTTGTTAGATACTGGTAGATTAGTACAGGAAAGGGAGGACAAATTGCTTGATTCTTTCTCTTCATTAGCAACATTCAAGGTAATGAACTGGTTCTCCACCATAATCTGAAACTTACTTCTTTTAAAAATATATCATGGGAGTTCCCATCGTGGCTCAGTGGTTAACGAATCCGACTAGGAACGATGAGTTTGCGGGTTCGATCCCTGGCCTTGCTCAGTGGGTTAAGTATCCGGTGTTGCCGTAAGCTGTGGTGTACGTTGCAGACGTGGCTCGGATCCCGCGTTGCTGTGGCTGTGGCAAAGGCCGGCAGCTACAGCTCCTGTTAGACCCCTAGCCTGGGAACCTCCATATGCCGCGGGTGCAGCCCTAGATAAGGCAAAAAGACCAAAAAAATAAAAAAAATAAAAATAAAAATATATCACGGAGTTCCCGTCGTGGCTCAGTGGTTAACGAATCCGACTAGGAACCATGAGGTTGCGGGTTCGAAACCTGGCCTTGCTCAGTGGGTTAAGGATCCGGCGTTGCCGTGAGCTGTGGTGTAGGTTGCAGACGTGGCTGGGATCCCGCATTGCTGTGGCTGTGGCGAAGGCCGACAGCTACAGTTCCTGTTAGACCCCTAGCCTGGGAACCTCCATATGCTGTGGGTACAGCCCTAGATAAGGCAAAAAAATAATAATAATAATAATAAAAATATATATATATCATTATGAACTCAAGGATTTAAACACATGTGATGGGTTTCTATCAATCTTTGACCAGTGAGAGGTTTTTCAAGTTATTTCTCCAGGCTTTCTGAAAGGACCCTGGTAGCCTGTAATAGCTTCCTCGCTGTCCAGTATGACATAATGTTCCAGCTCATCTTGGACACTTCTTGCAAGAGACATAGAATCAATGATTTCACCTGAAAGGTATGACTTCTTTTTACGGTGTAATGGTTTTCCAAGAATACGATCTGAGTGATTTCCCCCCCAGTCTTCATCAGTGGTCATAGTTAATAAACACACATATTTGTGTATATGTATTTTTTTAACACAAAATAACTAATAAGCTTACATCAGTACTTTCAATTAACTGGTAACCATTTTTCCTCTCTTTGTTTCTATGAATTTGACTTTTAAGATTCCACATATACATGATATCATGCAATATTTGTCTTTATCTGGCTCATTTCACTGAGCATTATGGCCTCAAGGTCCATGCATATTATCACAAACAGGAGATGTCCTCCCATGTCATGGCTGAACAGTATTCAATTGAATATGTATTTATCACACCTTCTTTGATAGATTGACCTGTTGATAGACACATAGATTGTTCCATGTTTTGGATACTGTGAATAATGCTACTATAAACATGGAAGTGCAGTTATCTCAAGATACTTCTGTCATCTCCTTTGGATATGGGATTACTGGATCAGATGGAAGCAATATTTTTAATATGAGGAGACTCCATACTGTTTACTTTAGGTGTCAAACACACAAAAAAATCATAATCAGGACAAAAGTCAAGAAGCTTATCCTCTTTTTCTGTAAGTTTTATGGTTTCAGTTCTTACACTGAAGCCTTTAATCCATTTCTGCACATTTTTTCTGTGTGGTAAAAGGGATCTAGCTTCAACTTTTCCTATGTAGATACCGATTTTAATTTTTTTGAGGAACCTAGAAACTATTTTCCATAGTGGCTGCACCAACTTACATTCCCACCAACAGCGAAAATATTATCCTTTCTGTACAGTTTATTCTTGGCTCCTCTGTCATAAATTTATTGACCAAACTGTTGGTTTATTTCTGGGTTCTCTACTCTGTTTCTGGGTTCTCTATTCTGACCAAACTGTTGGTTTATTTCTGTGTTCTCTATTCTGTTCTGATCTCTGTGTGTTTTTATACCAATACCGTACTGTTTTGATTACTATAGCTTTGTAATACAGTAACAGCATACAGAAACACAACTGATTTCTGTGTTTTAATTTTGTAATCCTGCACTGCTACTGAATTTATTAGTTCCAATAGTTTTGTGGTAGTTTTTAGGATTTTCTATATATAACATCAAATCATCTGCAAATAGTTTTACTTCTTTCTTTTTATTTGGATGTTTCTCTTTTCTTGGCCTAACTGCTCTGGCTAAAACCTCCAGTACTGTGTATAGAAAGTACCAAGAGTGGACATCCTTGTCTTATTTTGACCTTAGAGGAAAAACTTTCAGCTTTCCACCTTCGAAGGATATACACAGCTCTCATTATGCTGAGGTATGAATGTTCCCTCTACACCCACTTGAGAGTTAATCATAAATGTTGAATTTTGTCAAATGCTTTTTCTGCACCTACTGAGGGGATCCCATGATTTTTATCCTTAATTTTGTTAATGTACTGAATCATACTGATTGATCTGCATATACTGAATCATGCTTGCATCCCTGGGATAAACCCCACTTGATTCATGGTGTATGACCCTTTTAATGTACTACTGAATTTGGGCTGCTAGTATTTTGTTAAGGATTTCTGAATTTATATTTGTTAGGAATACTGGCTTGTAATTTTTTTTTTCTTGTAGACCTCTTGTTTGGTTTTGGTATCAGATAAATCTAGTCACATAAAATGAGTCTGTGAGTGTTCCTTCCTCTTCTCTTTTTTTGGAGACTTTGAGGACTGGTATTAATTCTTTTTCAAATGTTTGGTTATAAAAGCTGTCTAGTCACAAAAAGCAATATTTCATTCTCTTTTATGGAATATATGTATTCAATTATACATATATACCAATTTTTTTATCCATCCAACCATCAATGCACACTTGGTTTGCTTGCATATCTTGGCTATGTAAGTAATGTTGAAATGATCAATATCTTTACAAGTTAAGTATTTTTGTTTTCTGCATCTACCTTGAAGTGGAATGGCTGGACTATATGGCAGTTCTTTTTTAATTTTTTGAGGAACCTACAAACTATTTTCCACAGTGGCTGTACCAACTTATATTCCTACCAACAGTGCACAAGAGTTTCCTTTTCTCCACATCCACACCAGGATTTATTTCTTGTCTTTTTGATGGAAGCCGTTCTAACAGATATGAGGTGATAATTTTCCAATTTTCTTCTTACAATTGACTTTCCTTTTTTTGTTGTTTGTTTTTTCTTTTTTAGGGCCAGAGCCATGGTATATGGAGGTTCCCAGGCTAGGGGTCTAATCGGAGCTACAGCTGCCAGCCTAGGCCACAGCAACATTAGATCTGAGCCGCATCAGTGACCTACATACACCACAGCTCACGGCAATGCAAGATCCTTAACCCACTGAGTGAGGGCAGGGATTGAACCTGCAACCTGGTGGTTCCTAGTCGGATTCGTTTCTGCTGCACCACAACGGGAACTCCTCCTACAAGTGACTTCTAATTTCACATACCACTGCAGTCAAATAAGATATCTGTTATGATTTCAATCTTCTTAAATTTATTAAGATTTGTTTTATTGTAAAAATGGCTATACTACCCAAAGCAATGTACATATTCAATGCAACCCCTATCAAATTACCCAAGACATTCTTCACAGAACTAGAACAAACAATGCAAAATTTTATATGGAACCACAAGAGACCCAGAATTGCCAAAGCACTTCTAAAGAACAAAAACCAAGCAGGAGGCATAACTCTCCCAGACTTCAGGCAATATCACAGGGCCACAGTAATCAAGACAGTGTGGTAATGGTACCAAAACAGACATACGGACCAATGGAACAGAATAGAGAACCCAGAAATAAACCCAGATGCCTACGGTCAACTGATTTTTGACAAAGGAGGCAAGAACATAAAATGGGAAAAAGTCTGTTCAGTAAGCATTGCTGGGAAACCTGGAGAGCTTCATGCAAATCAATGAAACTAGAACACACTCTCATACCATGCACAAAAATAAACTCTAAATGGCTTAAAGACTTAAATATAAAACAAGATACCATTAAACTCCTGGAAGAAAACATTGGTAAAACATTCTCTGACATCAACCTTACAAATGTTCTCTCAGGTCAGTCTCCCAAAGAAACAGAAATAAAAGCAAAGATAAATCAATGGAACCTAATCGAGCTGACAAGCTTTTGCACAGCAAAGGAAACCAAAAAGAAAACTAAAAGACAACTTACAGAATGGGAGAAAATAGTGTCAAATGATGCAACTGACAAGGGCTTAATCTCAAAAATATATAAACAACTTATGCAGCTCAACAGCAAAAAAACCAACAACCCCATTGAAAAATAGGAAAACGACCTAAATAGACAGTAATCCAAAGAAGAGATGCAGATGGCCAACAAGCACATGAAAAAATGCTCAACATCACTGATGATTAGAGAAACGCAAATCAAAACTACTACCAGATACCACCTCACACCAGTCAGAATGGCCATCATTAACAAGTCCACAAACAACAATTGCTGGAGGGGGTGTGGAGAAAAGGGAACTCTCCTGCACTGTTGGTGGGAATGTAAGCTGGTACAACTACTATGGAAAACGGTATGGAGGTCCCTTAGAAAACTATACATAGAACTACCATATGACCCAGCAATCCCACTCTTGGGCATATACCTGGACAAAACTTTCTTTGAAAAAGACACCTGCACACGCATGTTCACTGCAGCACTATTCACAATAGCCAAGACATGGAAACAACCCAAAGGTCCATCGACAGATGACTGGATTAGGAAGATGTGGTATATATACACAATGGAATACTACTCAGTCATAAAAAAGAATAAAATAATGTCATTTGCAGCAACATGGATGGAATTAGAGACCCTCATACTGAGTGAAGTAAGCCAGAAGGAGAAAGATACCATATGATATCACTAATAACTGGAATCTAATATACTGCACAAATGAAACTTTATGCAGAAAAGAAAATCAAGGACTTGGAAAACAGACTTGCGGTTGCCAAAAGGGTGGGGGAGGGAATGGGATGGTAGGGGGGTCTGGGGTTAATAGTTGTAGACTGTTGCCTCTGGGTTGGAAAAGCAAGGAGATCCTACTGTATAGCACTGGGAACTATGTCTAACCACTTGTGATGAATCCATATATGTATGTGTAACCCTGTCACCACCCTGTACAGCTGGGTATAATGTAAAAATAAAAATAAAAAATAAAATGAAAAATAAAATAATTGTATCTGGGAAAAAAAAAAAAAAGACCTGTTTTGTGGCCTAATACATAATCTATTCTGCAAAATGTTCCATGTGTCCTTTAGAAGAATGTATATTCTGGAGTTCCCATTGTCGCTCAGCAGTAATGAATCCAAAAAGGTATCCATGAGGATGTGGATTTAATCCTTGGCCTTGCTCAGTGGGCTAATGATCCGGCGTTGCCATGAACTAAGGTGTAGGTCGCAGACATAGCTTGGATCCTGTGTTGCTGTGGTGTGACGTAAGCTGGCGGTTGCAGCTACAATTCAACCCCTAGCCTGGGAACCTCCATATGCCACAAGCGTGTCCCCCCCCCCCGAAAAAGAATGTGTATTCTGGTGCTGTTGTTTGTTTGTTGTCTTTTTAGGGCCACACCCATGGCATACGGAGGTTCCCAGGCTAGGGATCTAATCAGAGCTGTTGCCGCCAGTCTATGCCAGTTACAGCAATGCCAGATCCAAGCCACATCTGCAACCTACACCACAGCTCACGGCAACGCTAGATCCTTAACCCACTGAGCGAGGCCAGGCACTGAACCCACAACCTCATGGTTCTCAGTCGGATTCATTTCCATCGAGCCACAATGGGAACTCCTATTCTGGTGCTGTTGGATGGAATGTTTTTCAAAGTCCATGTGATCGAACATATATTTGAAGTCCAATGTTTGATGACTGATTTTTGCCTGGATGATTTATCCATTATTCCAAGTGGCGTACTGAGGTCCCTATTATTATTATATTGCTATCTATTACTCTCTCCAGGCCGGTTAATATTTTTGCCATATGTGTAGGTGCTCCTACGTTGGGAGTATAAACAAAGTTAGATCTTCTTCTTAGACTGACTCCATTATCATTATATAATGACCTTCTTTCTCTCTTGTTATCCTCTGGAGCTTAGAGTCTATTCTCTGATATAAATATGGTTCCTCTGCTTTCTTTTGGTTTCTATTCACATGGAAAACATTTTTTTCCATCCTTTTACTTTGTTTCAAAGGTATGTGTTTCCTTAAAGCTGAAGTAAGTCTCTTGCAGACAACATACAGAGTCTTGTGTCTTTAACCATTCAGCCCCTCTATGCGTTTTCACTGGAGAATTTATTTAGTCTATTTCCATATAAATCAATTATGGATAGGTATAGGCTTCCTATTGCCATTTTGTTGTTTTCCAGCTATTCCTTTTTTATTCTTCTTCTTCTTCTTTTTTTTTTTTTGCTTTTTAGGGCCACACCTGTGGCATATGGAGGTTCCCAGGCTAAGGGTCAAATCGGAGCTACAGCTGCAGACCACGCCACAGCCACAGCAAGGCCAGATCTGAGCTGCGTCTATGACCTACACCACAGCTCACAGCAACACCAGATCGTTAACCCACTAAGCAAGGCCAGGGGTCAAACCCACAACCTCATGGTTCCTAGTAAGATTCGTTAACTGCTGTGCCACGATGGGAACTCCTTTTCCAGCTATTCTGTATTTCAAGTGTTTCCTTCTTCTCTTTCTCTTTGTGATCTCATAATTTTTCTACTAATCATTTGTGTGTCTATGATAGGTTTTTGCTTCTGATTATCATGAGGTTGACATAAGATATCTAGCCCAGCAGAACTCAGCACAGAGAGAGCAGTCAGAATTGCTCACCTCCCAGTCTCTCCTTGAAAGAGTTCTATTTTTATACTTTAAAAGCTGCTGTCTAATGGTCAGGCTTCTAAATTAGCAGACATTCAGGGGCTAACTGCAATCCACCTCAGAAAGCAGGGAAGCCAAGAGAAAACACCTCTGCCTTGTCTCTCTAGTCCTCTCCAAACCTCCAATATCTCCACAGAATCAGCTTCTACACACATCTGTTACCCCATTTTTCATGGATGCAACTCAAAGGCTGGGCCCTTGACTCTGAAAGTCAACAGGGTTTGCATTCAAAAGTCCCACAGTATAAGGGGGTTGCCTCAAAAAATAAAACAGCTTTAATGGGTATATGAGGAAACTTTTCCACAGCTATATACCTGTGCGCTATATACCAGTGCAAAAGGAAAAAAAAAAAAAAAGCATATCTCCAAGATTCTCCCTAGAAGACTCCTAACTACATACTTTCCTAACTGCTGCTTGGGGGTCTGACTTCCAATCAGCCTGTGTCAAGGTGCTGTAATTCCCCCGGTGGAACACCTGACAATTCCTGGCACACGTTCAACTACTAGGAGCAAGAAGAACAAAGAAAGCAGCTTGGACAAACATAAAGATTTCTGAGACAACTAAGAGCTTGGGCCAAGCTGATTGCTAAGGTTCATATCCTATACAAGACTACACTGTCAAGAGTGGGAGAGGTAGCTGTTTTACCTAATGCACAGAAACCAACACAGAGAGTCAAGGAAAATGAAGAAAAAGAGGAATATTTTCCAAAAAAGACCCCAGAAACAGACCTTAATGAAACAAAGATATAGAATTTATGTGATAAAAAGTTCAAAAGAACAATCACAAATATGTTCACTGGGGTCAAGAGAACAACGCATGAAAAAAGTGAGAATTTCAACAACAAAAGCAATAAAAATAGAAAATAGAAGTACTAAACAGAAATCAAAGAACTGAAGAATGCAATAACAACTAAAAAACTTCAACAGAGGGGTACAAAAGAACACTAGATCAAGCAGAAGAAAGCGTACTTGAGGACAAGGCAGTAGAATTCATCCAATCAGAGAAGCAAAAAGAAAAAAATAGTAAAAGAAAATGACAACAGTTTAAAGGACACCATTGGGTGTACTACTACTTGTATGATAACTGCCCCAGAAGGAGAGGATAGAGAGAAAGTACCAGAAAGCTTATTCTAAAATAATGGCTGAAAACTTCCCTAACTTGGGAAAATAAACAGACAGCCAGATCCAGGAAGTCCAGAAAGTTCCAAATAAGATGTATCCAAAAGGACCCATACCAAGACACACTATAATTAAAATGTCTAAAGTTAAATACAAATACACTCTTGAAAGTAACAAGAGGAAAAAAAAGGAAAAAAAAAACTTGTTTCACACAAGGGAATACCCATAAGACTACCAGCAGATTTTTCAGCAGAAACCTTGCAAGTAAGAAGGGAGTGACATGATATAGTCAAAGTGCTGAAAGAAAACAGCTGCCAACCAAGAATACTCTACCCGGCAGAGCTGTCCTTCAGAATGGAAGGAGAGATAGAATTTTCCATACAAGCAAAAGCTAAAGAAGTTCATCACCACTGTATCAGCCTTACAAGAAATGTTAAAGGGCTTTCTTCAAGTTAAAACAAAAGAGCGCTAATTAGTAACAGGAAAACATATGGTTCCTATTTTTTTTTTTTTTTTTTTTGCCTTTTGTCATTTTATGGCCGCGGGTTTATGGCCGCACCCGCGGCATGTGGAGGTTCCCAGGCTAGGGGTCTAATCGGAGCTGTGGCCACTGGCCTGCGCCGCAGCCACAGCAACGCAGGATCCGAGCCGCGTCTGCAACCTACACCACAGCTCACGGCAACGCCGGATCCTTAAC
>PVHT021183648.1:6709760-6726972 GCA_004024745.2 Catagonus wagneri
TGTTTTTCTTTTTTCTTTTTTTTGTCTTTTTGCCTTTATGTAGAGTCGCACCCGTGGCATGTGGAGGTTCCCAGGCTAGGGGTCTAACAGGAGCTGTAGCCGCCGGCCTTCGCCACAGTCACAGCCACGCGGGATCTGAGCCGCATCTGCGACCTACACCACAGCTCACGGCAACGCCGGATCCTTAACCCACTGAGCAAGGCCAGGGATCGAACCCGCAACCTCAAGGTTCCTAGTCGGATTCGTTAACCACTGAGCCACGAGGGGAACTCCAGGAAAACATATGAAAGAAAGTATAAGTGTCACTGGTAAAGAAAGGTAAATATATGGTTAAATTCAGAGTACTCTAATGTTGTAATGGCATTGAGCAAGTCACTTATAAATATAATATTAAGGTTAAAAGCAAAAGTAGTAAAAAATAACTACACAATAATATGTTAATGTGTACACAAGGTAAAAAGAGGTATATTGTGAGATCACAATCATTAAATATGGAGAGAAAATATAATACTTAAGTATGCAAAGTTAAGTTCTTATAAGATATATAATAACCCTGAATGGGATTTTACACCTTGAAACTTTCATGTTTCTATGTGAAATTAGTTTTCCTGAATTTTTAGAACAAAGTGGTATTCAAAGTAGTTTTAATAACTTTACAAAATTTGCTCTTCTGTTCGCACGTTAAAAAGTATGGTACCTTCCTTTCTGAGATCTCCCAGCTCTTCCTCTGCCCATCCTTAGCTTTTCTTCCTCTTTAGTTTCTCAGTTTTCCCTGTTGTGTACTCAATTTTGATGCTACTATTCTATTCAACTTTATTTCTACTCTGTATTACCTGTCCTGGCTACAGAACTCTAACAGGTCTGTTTTGAGAATTCTCTGGAGCCAGACTGCTCTATCTTTTTCTGTCGTTACCATGGACACACTGTACTTGCCTGATATTGGAGTAGGCAACCCCACATCTCTTATTTCAGCTGCTGCTCTTAATATAATCCACCACACTGTCTAGTAAATAGTTGAGGCTATTTCGGACATTCCCTGCTTTTAAGCTGAACGAAATTCCCTACTCACTCTCGACTTACTCTTGCACAGACAGTAATATTATGGAGGTCTTGTGGCTATTAGGGGTCTTCCCTTACCTGCTTTTATTTCTGGATTCCTGAGGTTAATTTTATGGTATGTCTTCAGATTTGCTATCTAGTTTAATTGGTGGTTTGTGTGGGTATCCCAAAAGAACCAAAAAACCACAACATGGCCATATTTACTCCCTAGTATCTCTCTCAAAGCCAAATTTGAAGTTCAAACAGCAATTAAGTTTTCATAACCATCATATACTAATTTTTAAATACTTACTTCTATTTATTTTTAAACCATCCTTTTGTAAGTCATTTCATCCTTTTGCAACAAGGCAAAAAATTCTCTAATGCCATAATTTTAAAAAGTTCATTTAAATAAATTCTTTAAATTTGTCCTGGTTTTCAACACTTATAAATGCTTCCTGATAACTTAAAAATGTTTACTCATTGAAAAATTCTTTCAACTACCTAAGGCTCCCTGTGTCTGTGTTTTTAAAATCTGAACATGATCCGAGTAGAAATTGCATGTTTCTACATCATAACTTTGTCTTCCATGAATACTGGGGTGTAGCACACATGCAGTAGGTTTTCTCCCAGTCCAGGATCAGCAAACTAGAGTCCACTGGCTCAAATAAAGCTTTACTGGAATGCAGCTATGCCCATTTCTGTGTGTGTATGTGATATACATATATAGAGAGAGAGAGAGAGAGACAGTGCGCGCGCTTATATATAGCTTCTCCCACATCGAACAGCAGAGGTAAGTAGCTGCAAGAGAGATATGTCCCACAAAGCCTAAAATATTTACAGTCTGGCCCTTTACAGAAAAGGCTGGCCGACCTATCCTGGTCTACAAGTTTATCAAATAAACTTCCACAAACAGTGCATGGGGGTTTTACGGGTAATTCTGAATAAATCTCTGTTGTATTAGGTGTATGGACATTACAGAATATTTAACAAGCCTGGCTCCCCAGGAACTAAAACGCTAGTAGTACTCCTGGTCCTAGTGTTAACCAAAATTCCCCACACATTTCAAACACTCTGGGAAAGGATGGAAATACTATCCCTGGTTGAGAACCACTGAAGAAACAAACTAAATTACCTCTGAGTAAAGAAGGAGAAACTCAGCCCACAAATTCTAAATGCCACCAAAATAGATGAGAAGTGCAGTTATCTTTTAAAAAAGCAAACTACAAGTATATTCTTCTTCCCCTTTGACACTCAGCCAAAAATATGCTAATTTCTTCTTAATAAAATTAGGCTTCATAATTTGATTACTACATCAAGGTATCACGGTGTTAACCTAAAGTTTAAAAATGAATTTATAAGGCAATCTTACCGATTTGTTCCATCCAGATTTGATTTGTGGATGAAATTAAGTTTTGCATCTGCCCAATAAAGCTTCTGTTCCTCATAATCTAAAGTCAGTCCATTTGGCCAGTATATTTCAGTGTTTATTATAATGAAGCGACTTGAACCATCCATTCCAGCACGTTCTATCTTTGGTACTTCTCCCCAGTCTGTCCAGTACATGAACCTAAAAATCATATGAAAAATAAACTCATGACATAAGCAGGTTAACAGTCAAGTATCTTAAAATGATTACTACGGGAGGGAAGAGAGGGGAACGAAGGGAAGGGGAGAAGGGGAAGGAAGGAGGGAGGGGAAGAAAATAATTTCTAATAAATCATAACCAAAAACTTCCCAAATTTGATTTAAAAAATATTAGCCCAACATCCATGAAGTTTAATAAACTCCGTGTGATTGACACAGAGATACACAACTATACATATCAGTTCAATGAACTGTTGAAAAACAAAGAAATCTTGAAAGCATTAAGAAAAAAACAACTCACTTGCAAAGAAACCATAAGCTGAGCTTTCATCAGAGCTGAGTTTTCATCAGAACAACGGAGGGCAGAAAGTAGAATAATATATTGGAAGTACTAAAAGAAAAATGTCAACCAAGAATCTTACATACAGCAAAGCTATCTTTCAAAAAGGAAGGTGAAATAGAGAGATTCCCAGATAAATAAAGTGAAAGAATCTGTGGTGTGTAGAACTGCCTTACAAGAGCTACCAGGCAGAAAAGAAGTGACCCAGATGTTAACTCAAATCCACATGAAGAAGCAAACACATAATTTTGTAGGTAATTATAAAAGGCAGTACAGGAGTTCCCATTGTGACACAGTGGAAACGAGTCCAACTAGGAAACATGAGGTTGCGGGTTTGACTGCTTGCCTCACTCAGCAGATTAAGGATCCAGCGTTGCCGTGAGCCGTGGTGTAGGTTGAAGACACAACTTGGATCAGGCGTTGCTGTGGCTGTGGCGTAGGCCGGCAGCTGTAGCTCCGATTAGACTCCTAGCCTGGGAACCTCCTTATGCCACAGGTACAGAGCTAGAAAGCAAAAAGGAAAAAAGAAAAAAGGCAGTACAAATATATTTTTCCCTTTTCTTCTTTTAATGGATTAAAAACCGCACAGAAAGTAATTATAAAATTGCATTACTGGGGAGTTCCTGTGTGGCTCAGCAAGTTAAGGATCCAGCATTGTCACTGCAATGGCTCGGGTTCAATCCCTAGCCCAGTAACTCATGGCAAAAAAATTATATTATTAGGCTTATAACATATAAAGGTATAAATGAAAAGAGTAGCACCAAGGAAAGCAATGGGAAGCATAATTAAGGCAAGTTACAGCAGAAATTAAAACCGCAAGAAGAAATAAAAAGCACCAGAAATTGTAAATATGCAGGTTAACATAAAAGACTTAGCCATTTTTCTGTTGTTTCCTTAGCTTCTTTAAAAAATGCGAGACTTTCTAGTTCCAAAACTGTCTTATTCACACAATAACCACTTACAAAATACTTAAAAAAAAGACTGCTTAAAGTGATTTTAACATAGTATTACATAGCATTAGTGTTCTGTAACACAAAAAGATAAAATATGACAAAAGTAGCAAAATTGAGAAGGAAAAACATAGATCAATGCTGGAACAAAGTTTCTCCAATAAAATAACACTTTTTTTGACATGGCCTAAATTTAAATAAATGAATAAAAATTAAACTAAAAATAAAAGCTATTTTTAAAAGGAGAGGAATTCCTGCTGTGGCACAGCAGGTTAAGCATCTGGTATTGTCGCTGCAGCAGCACAGGTTCGACCCCCAGCCCAGCACAGTGGGTAAGGATCTGTCATTGCCACAGCTGTTGTGTAGGTTGTAGCTGTGGCTCAGATTCAACCCCTAGCCCAGGAACTTCCACATGCCATGGAAGTAGCCGGAAAAAAGAGTGAGATTGCCAGAGGACAGAGTCAATAGGTATCTGAGAAGGAAAAACTGACAGGACTTGGCTATGGGTAAGGGAAGATCAGAAACTGGGGTGATTTCCAGGTCTCTGGACAAAAAGCAATGCCTTATAAGAGGTAAATACTAATATACATCAAAATTAATACCCAGCTATTACAGTAAAAGGTATTCGTCCACATACCACCTAGGGGTATGAATATCGTATCTGGAACATCACTGCAACAAAAGAACTGTTCTTTTGTTGTAACTATTCACTTACAAGTTATGTAATTTATAATTACAAGTCCTTTAAGAGTGAAAAAGCTGAGTTATAAAAAAGGGTAGCAGTGATTTAGAGCACAGATTCCAGAGCGGGGCTGCGCAGTTCTGCCATTCCCAGACAGGGAATCTAGAACAAGTTACTTCACCTCTCTGTCCCTCATATTCCTTATAATATGAGTCTTCAAAACAGATCTACTTCATAGGGTTTTTGAGAGTTAAAGCACTTACTTTATGCAAAGGATTCACAAGCCCTACACAGGCTTTAGCTATTGCTGTTCACGTCAAAAATCCCTTGTTTCCAGCACCTCACTTTAGAACGAACAAAATTATTAACATAATCTTTAAGTCTCTACTATCTGGTTCCTACCCATCTCTTCAGCTTCAATTAATGCCACTATTCACCCCGCTTATTATATGCCAGGTACCACACTCCCTGGCAGCATAGGGCTTTCCCTCTACATATTATCTCCCTCTTTCAGAGTTCGGCTTGGTTAATGTTTCCTCTAAAAGAAGCCTTCCCTGAAGTCCCAGATTAGGTTATACAGTCCCTTGTAAGCTCTCAGAGTACCTTATATTCATAGCGTTACAATTACAGTTGATTATTTGCTTAATGTCTACTCTTTATTACCTCCAACACATTTATGTTTTATGCAATTTCTGGATTAAGATGAGATTTTAAAAAGTAAATAAAGGATAAATTTCCCATTTTCTGATTTGGTTAAGTATTCCTTTTGCTGAAGCATACAAGCGCCTCATTTTTATAATGCTATTACATAGGAGAGCGCTTGTCTACAACAGCCAGCAGAAAAGAAATAATGTATTTGAAGAACAACTTGGCAGAGAAACTGACTGGAGATTTCCAATGATCACAGACTGAATTTGGTGGTAGCATTTCCCTACGAAGTTTGACATGGTAATTTCATGTCTCAGTTGGCTGAGTGCCAGCTGTTCAAAGATCATTCTATCAGTGAGTATTTTCAAAATGTTCTAGTGAATAACTTATCTCTGATTTACATATTTCATAAAGTTAAAAATAAGCTAGAACAAATTTATGGTAAGAATATTAGATCTCTCACCAAGAGTTTTAAAAGGAAAGCAATTAACCAATGACATAATATTACAGTTCCCAGTTTGAAATCAACCCAAGCACCATTTTGTTCTTTTATTATTGTGCGATCCAAATCCAATGTCTTCCTAGCCTAATTTTATTCTTTTTTTAATTGAAATATAATTGACATATAACATCATAAGTTTAAAATATATAATATATTGGTTTGATAGATTTATATACTGAAATATGATTACCCCCATAGCATTAGCAAATACCTCTACCACATCACGTAACTATCATTTCTTTTCTGTAGTATGGTTAATTAAGATCTAGTCTCTTAGCACTCTGAAGTTTATAATATAGTATTACTGACTATAGTTACTATCTTATCACTGCCTTATCTACTAGTTCTAAGTTTGTCCCCTTAAACAATATCCTCAATTCCCCCATTACCAACTTCTAGTAACCACCATTCTCTACTCTGTTTTGATAAGTTCAGCTTTTTTAGATTCCACACCTAAGTGATATTATACAGTATTTGTCTTTAATATCACTTATCTCACTTAGCATAACGGCCTCAAGGTCCATATATATTGCCACAAAAGGCAGATTTCCTTCTTTCTCAATGGCTAATATTCCACTGTGTTGTGTGTATGCTTCTTTAACATTCATCAGCTGAAGAACACTTAAGCTGTTTCTCTAACTTGGCTATCGTGAATACAGATGTTCATGCACCATTTCAAACTCCTGTTTTCATTTCCTATGGGTATGTAGTTGATCCTTGAACAAGAGAGGCTGGAACTGAGTTGTCCACATACATGCAGATTTTATTTTTTCCAATAATAAATGTTACAGTACCACATAATCCAAGGTCGGTTAAATCCTGGATGTGGAACCCCGGATATAGAGCAACCATGTATACATGAAGAGCCAGTTATAAGCTACAAGCAGATTCTCAACTGCATGGAAGTTTGGCACTCCAACCCGTTTTGTTCAATGTTCAACTGTACATTCAAAAGTGAAGTTGCTGAATCATACGGCAATTCCTTTTTTTTTTTTTTTTTTGCTTTTTAGGGCTGCACCTGAGGCATATGGAGGTTCCCAGGCTATTGGAGCTACAGCTGCCAGCCTACACCACAGCCCACACAGGATCCAAGTTGAGTCTGCAACCTATACAACAGCTCATGGCAACGGCAGATCCTTAACCCACTGAGTGAGGCCAGGGATCGAATCTGCAACCTCATAGTTCCTAGTTGCACTCAGTTCCACTGCACCACAACAAGAACTCCAGCAATTCTTTTTTTTTTTTAATTTCTGAGGAACTTTCATACTAGTTTCCACAGTAACTGCGCCAATTTACATGCCCATCAGTGGTGTACAAGGATTCTCTTATCTCCACATCCTCACCAACACTTGCCTCCTGTCTTCTTGATGATAAACAATCTAACAGGTGGGAGGTCATATCTCACTGTGGTTTTGCTCTGCATTTCACCATGATTAGTGCTGTAGAGCAGCTTTTCATGTACCTAATGGCCATTTAGATGTCTTTTGAAAACAATTTAGTGCCTCTGCTCATTTTTTTAATTGTTTTTTTCAACTAGTTGTGTGAGTTCTTTATATATTTTGGATAGTAATCTTTATCTGATATATGGCTTGCAAATATTTTCTCCCATTTTGTAGGTTTTTTTGCTTCCTTTGCTGTGCAGAAACTTTTTAGTTTGATGTAGGCCCACTTGGTTTTTCTTTTTTCTTTTCTTTCTTTTTTTTTTTTTTTTTTTTTTTTTTTTGTCCTTTTTTTTTTTTTTTTTTTTTTTTTTTTTTTTTTTTTTTTTTTTTTTTTGCTTTTTAGGGCTGCACCTGCGTCATATGAAGGTTCCCAGGCTAAGAGTTGAACTGGAGTTATAGATGCCGACCTACACCATGGCCACAGCAACATGGGATATGAGCCGCATCTGTGACCTACACCAAAGCTTATGGCAATGCTGGATCCTTAAACCACTGAGCGAGGCCGGGGATCGAACCCGCAACCTCATGGTTCCTAGTTGGATTCGTTTATACTGCACTACAACGGCAACTCCTAGTCTTGCTTTTATTGCTTGTTCTGGTCTAAATTTTTTCACTTTTATCTATGAGTCCTTTCACTATTTCGGATCTCTACACTGCTGTGGTGGAGGTTCAGTCCCTGGCTCCTGAACCTCCACAGGCCATGGATATGGCCAAAAAAACAGAATGAGGTGATAACTAAAGCAAATGGGCAATGGCAGTAGAATAAAATAACAAGTATCAGGCCTAGCCTAACTTCTTAGTTTTATCTCCTAGTATCCCCAACCTTGAATCCTGTGGTTAAAGGCCCAAGTTGGCATATAGGCTTTTTTCCCATTATTAGCCAACAGATGCTTTTAGTATCTGTTCATAAAGACTGTGAAGTCTAGACAGAACTACAAGGGGAAACTGAATGATTTTTTAGTTAATGACTTCTGCCAAGAACCTGGGGGAAAAGAGTTATGAGCAGACCTGCACTTGATTCCACTCTAAACACAGCAACTACATACTCTTCCCAAAGACATCATGAGGTTTCCTGTGCCTACCTTTTCTAAAATTATCTTGCTTTTTTAAAATTTTTCATTATAGTTTATTTACAATGTTCTTTCAATTTCTGCTGTACAGCAAATGACCCAGTCATACTAATATATACATTTTTTCTCATGCTATCTTCTTGTGCCTAATGTTTTTGCACATACTATTTTACTCTACCCTAATTTAAAATGCTCATAACCACCATCAATAATTAACTCATGAAATTGCGGCTATCACATATTAACTTCTATTCAGCTAGCTATTCCACAATAAATAATCATAAAATTAAACAAAATTTAAGAGGCAGCTGTTTCCAGGAACTGAAAATAAGGCAGCATAAGACCACAAACCACGAGACAAGGGAAACTCACTGGGGAGCTCCAGACTCACCCAAACTCAGCTTGGTAACAACTCCCCAACCAAAGAGTGGAAAGCTAAAAGTCAAGTTAGGAACACTGATTTCACTAAGCTTTAAGGAGGAAGAATTTAGAGGAGAGAAAGACTAGAACCTGCAGGGAGAAAAGTTACACTGAGAGCAGGTTACACTGGGCAATGGGGGCAGGGTGGGGGGACATGAGTTCTTGGACTAAGAACCTGCTGTGTATGCATAATTTCCTCAAGGAGTATCAGATTGAGAACAGAACCAAAATGCCAGAAGTCAGGCAATGCAGATGGTCTTAAATGTTCTGTCAAGCCAGAGTAAAAAGTCTCAAGACAACCATTTAGCTGAGACACCATACCTGAGGGCAGTGGTTCTCAAAGTGTGGTTCAAATACCCCTGGAGATCTTAGGAGTCCTTTCAGGAGGTCTGCTAGGTCAAAACTATTTTCAGAATATTGCTAAGTTTTACGTATTTATTTAGCCTTTCTTCCATTCATTCTGGAGTTTTTCATTGCTCCATAAGATGCGGCGATGACTTCACCTTCGTGGCTCATGGAATGTATAGTATAGTTGTCTATTACATTTTCTATACGTTTCTAAGGTAGTAGGGTTTAGATATAACTATATATGTTCAGAGATCATCTCAATTTATTCTCAGCACTTCTGCAGTCTTACTAGCTACCTTTGATTATACCCGCTATAATCTCTGTGCCTCATTATTATATAAAAACATGTTATTTATGAAGTCCTGAACTTTTCCTTGTGTCCAGAGCAAAAACACATCAAGGAGTAAATAAATCATTTTGTTTTATAATTATTCTTAATTTTAAAATTTTATTTTAAACTGTTTTATATTTTGAAATTTACTAATTATGTTCTAGCCTAAAAGAAAATTTACTTATATCTGTCTTGTATTTAAGAATGTATCACTGGCTTAAAGGGGGGGGGGGACTAAAAAGTTTCTTCAACTCATAGCTATAATGCTTTTATATATGCTATAATATGATACTGATCTATTAGAGAGCGAGTTCTCTGACTTACAGAAGGGAGCAGTCCAAGATCCTGAGCAAAACTGTAAATGAAAACAAAGTATTACAAAAGCAAAGTTTCCACTGGCTTATCTTAATTTGAACAGTATTATGGTTCCAGTAAAGCTGAGGCATTACTTTGAGTCCAATCATTCAGAGTTTAAAGAAAAAGGAATTGCAAAGTTTAAATGTAAATATGAACTCATTAAAAGCCAAACAATATCTATTACAGCTTTGCAGCTGAAGAAACTCATACAGCAATTGAGGCTAATAAAGCTTTCTCCAGTTAACATTACCAAATTCTTCCTAGATGAAAAATTGATAAAAGAAATTATATAGCACCACCAATTTCCAAAAATACAGTAACATGAAATTTTAAATTTAGCTGCAAACATGAAGACAGAAGTTAATGTCATCTAAGAAATTGTGCTTTTGCCTTACATATGACTAAAAGCTAAGGATGTAGCCAGACGTACTGTTTAGCTTGTTCATCAGATGTCAGCACCAACTAATCACCAAAGAAGATTCATCTATGTGAATGCTTAGAACAATAAATAAGTGGTGCTGAAATATTCAAAGTGTTAAATAATTTTTTTGAATTGCACAGATTACCCTGAACTACCTACTTGTGTTGATATTTGCATTGATGATCCAAAAGCAAGGGTGGGTGAAACTGCTGGCACTGTAATATAAATCAAGGGCGTGGCAACCAGCTGCACTTATTCACTGTATTTCTTCTTCACCACATACAAAAGAAAAGTCTGTTCCAATGAACACTGACATTGGTAAGGCAGAAAAATTATTAATTTCATTAGATCTTGACCTTAGATTACACATTTAAAATTCTGTGTGACAAAATGGGATCTACAGAGAAAGTAATTCTGCTGCATATGAAAGTAAAATGGTTGTCTTGAGAAAAACACTTGGCCAACTGAGCTAGCTGCTTTTTTTCATGGAATACCATTTTTACTTTTTAAAAAAGTGAAGGACAAGCTATGGTTAATAAAACATATCAGGCAGATACTTTCTCAGAAATACATGAAATGACCTTATCACTTCAATTTGTTGCCAATGACAAAATCTGAGCTTTCTACACTCAACCTGTTGTAGCACATTATATATACTTGACAAAGGACTTACACACACAATGCATAAAGAACTCCTAAAATTCAACAGAAGACAAAATTACCCCCCTCCCAAAACCCCGTTTTATCACATCATTCCAGAATGCTGTAATGGTAGAATACATACATTTATCAAAACCCATCAAGCTATAAACACTAAAATAAACATATTTCTGCATATAAATTATATCTCAATAAAGCTGCTTAAACACAAATAAGAAACAAAAACCTATTTTTTAAGTTAAAGCAAAGGAAACTTATTTTCTGTAGAAGTCTTTCCTAGCTAACCTAAATAGAGTTACTACCTACGGGCTCGTGTAGCTTACTTCACTGTGCTATACTTATCATAATCTGCAGATAAATTATAAATAATTCCTAAGGCTGACCATAAGCAATTTGCACACTATCAAAATGGATACAGCAATAAGTCTCTTTGTCCCTTTGGTATAATAATATAATTTACACAGGTCTCACAATTGCCACTAAGTTTGTCTAAGGAAGCACTAAACATTAAAAACTCAGTGTTCTAGTCTATGGTATAATAAAAAGTTGTTACAAAAGAACTACTCAGCTCAAGAATTTTAGTAATAAAATTATACACATATCACTGCTCATCAAGGCTAATAGACAACCTTCCATTACTCAACCCTAAGAAATATACCTAGACATGTTACTTCAAGAAACACACTCAGATAAAGGCTTCAACTACAACAAATGATACAAACATTTGTCAGATAAGAATGTGATAAAAGGAGTTCTTGTCGTGGCTCAGCGGTTAGGAAACCCAACTAGTATCCATGAGGACTCAGGTTTGATCACTGGCCTCGCTCAGTGGGTTGGGGATCTGGCGTTACAGTGAGCTGTGATGTATAGGTCACAGATGCAGCTCAGATCCTGTGTTGCTGTGGCTCTGGCGTAGGCTGGAAGCTATAGGAGCTCCGACTGGACCCCTAGCCTCGGAACCTCCCTATGCCAAGGGTGCGGCCCTAAAAAAAAAAAAGGGAATGTGATAAAAATTCAGAATTTTTAAATGAAGCTTGCTGGTATTTTCATATGTTCAAACATTTAATACTTAAAGTAATAAATTTCATCTAGAAATACTAAACATTTCCAGTTAACTTTTAAGTTAAAAACTCATTACAAAGGTTTTTTTAAATTTACTTTATTTCATTTATTTTTTTAATCTTTTAATGATTTTTATTTTTTCCATTATAGTTGGTTCTCTTTTTGTGTGTGTGTGCTTTTTTAGGGCTGCACCCGGGGTATATGAAGGTTCCCAGGCTAGGGGTCTAATCAGAGTTATAGCTGCCGGCCTGCACCACAGCTACAGCAATGCTAGATCCAAGCCGTGTCTGCAAACTACGCCATGGCTCATGGCAACAGTGGATCCTTAACCCACTGAGCAAGACCAGGGACTAAACCCACAACCTCATGGTTCCTAGTTGGATTCGTTTCCTCTGCACCAAGACAGGAACTCCAAAAACTCATTACAAAGTTAATACAGAAAGGGAAAAGGCGGAGTTCCCTTCGTGGCTCAGTGGTTAACGAATTTGACTAAGAACCATGAGGTTGCCGGTTCGATCCCTGGCCTTGCTCAGTGGGTTAAGGATCCTGCGTTGCTGTGGCTGTGGCTGTGGCGAAGACCGGCGGCTACAGCTCCTGTTAGACCCCTAGCCTGGGAACCTCCACATGCCGCAGGTGCGACTCTACATAAAGGCAAAAAGCCAACAAAAAAAAAAAAAAAAAAAGGAAAGAAAGAAAGGGAAAAGGCATAAGCAGCAGAGACATATTTTATAAGTTACCAAGATATTATTTCATTTTTTTTTAATGTTTTGAGCATCTATTAGGAGCTAATAAGCATCATGCTTGGCATAAGAATACAAAAATAAAGCAAGAGTTCCCATTGTGGCACAGCAGAAACAAACCTGACTAGTATCCATAGGGATGCAGGTTCAATCCCTGGCCCTGTTCAGTGGGTTAAGGATCTGGCATTGCCGCGAGCTCTGGTGTAGGTCACACACAGCTTGGATCTGACGTTGCTGTGGCTGGGTGTAGGCTGGCAGCTGTAGCTCAGATTTGACTCCTAGCCTGGGAACTTCCATATGCATCACCTACAGCCCTAAAAAAAAATAAGCAAGGCAAAACTATTACCCTTATGAAACTTGCAATCTAGAAAGAGTAACAAATATATTAAGAGAGGTAAGAACAGGGTGCTATGAGAGTACAGGGAACTGTTACCCAAACAAGCCAATGAATTTAAGAATTTTCAATAAAATCTCACCAGAAGAACCATTGCCCAAGTGGGAGACAGTATTCCAGGAAGAAAACAGAGCCTATGCAAAGGACATAAGGAGTCATGATACAGACAAGAAAAAACATGATCAGTACACTAGAGCTTCAGTATAACAGTGTATTGTTGGGGGACACACGGCAACAAAAGAAGTCCCGTAGACGGGACCTATCTTGCTCTGCTAAGAAGCTTGGACTGTACAGCCTGTGAGTGATGAGAAGTTACTTAAGACTATAAGCAGAAAAGTGGTTAAGATCATCCTTTTACAAATCACTGTTTATAACACTGAGGAACTGGCTAGAGTGGGAGGAAATTAGAGAAAGAAAACAAAGACAAAACTTCTGAAATATCCAAAATGAGAACTAATGACAGAAACTGAAGGATGAATAAATGTGGAAGAAGAAAGAGAAAGGACAGACTAAGACTAAGATGGCTCCTAAGATTTGGCAAATGTGAACAGTACATATTGATGAAACATAGACAAAGTTTAAGGGGTAACAGGCTGAGTTCAGATAAGGATGAAATGAGCATATGACCTCATTGTTTTTCCTTCTGATATCCAAACAACCAGCCAAAAGAGTAACCAAAAAATAGTATAGAAATTAAGGAAGAATTAAGACAGAAAAGGAAAATAAAATAATAAGGATGTTAATAGTCAATGAAGTTGGACTACAGTAACAGGGCAAAAGAAATGCTTCATATGAAACAACCAACCGCAAAGGATAAGTAACGCTGCGCCACATTCTAAGAACATAATGTGACCGATCTAAGGTAAAAAAAAATCTAACTATGTAAAAAGCCATGGTTCCTCAAAAACATTTTCTTGCCATAAAATTCGTTATGAGACAATTTCTAAAATCACATCCATTATTAATCAAACTGGGAAAAACCCAGTGAAAAAACTCTAGCCTATGGAGAGTGAAAACTGTCATGCAAAATTCACACATCCTTCCTCTTTCTGATCCCTTCCTGATCCCTAAAGTTTGATCTTACTTTAGTTAGTAGATTAGGCTTTTAAGTGAAGAGGATGCTGGAGAATTCAAGGATATCAATTTCCTGATAGAACACTGTGAAGAAATCTGTTGCACTTCCTATGCTTCCCCTCTATTTGATTATTTGTGTTGGTATCATATTTTAACAATACGTGGTGATTATCGGAAGATAAAGAAAGCGTTCATTTTAGTTGATTTGTTTTTACAGAGCATATACAATAACCAGATAAAAAAAAGATTCTACTATAGACAGGAAAGAACATGGGTTCCAATAAATACAATCCTTGCTCTGACAATATGCTTCATAATGGAATTCCGCATGTATAAACTGATTATCCCGCAGAAAAATGATCCTTTAGCACCCAGTCTAGTTGACTAAAAGAGTTACTGGACACAATACAAAGAGTATATTTAATTCAGAAATAACACTGGTAGAATATCAATGGAAGATAAAGCTTATAAACCCAAAATAAATAACAGACTAAATCAATTCCCTACTCTAATCAAAGAAAATGCTAACCTACAGCAATTTTGCCAAACTACTGGTAACTACCCTCCTCTTTCTGAAAAAATCATAAGAGATACATTTCGATCTTCTCTTAATAAAAATGATGTGTGCAATGCCACCCTCCTCCTTCTAGACTCTCGTAAATAGACTGATTCTTCAGGACATTTCAAATGTCACCACACCTTGGTGGAGGCATTTCATGACTCCTCAAATCCTCTCGCCTCTGGGCTCCTGTGCTCTGTACATTTCAAATTCATACGTTTCCCACCCCTCTAGATTCTATATCCTTGTGTTATTTATCACTGTATTCTCCTATCCTAAAACTATCTAATATAATGGCAAGCATATTTATAGTTAGCACTCTAGTGTTTTAATAATGATCTGCACTCACTTTCTCTTGGGCCATTTTGTATGTGGCTCTTATTAGAGACCATATCTTTGAAAAACACAGGTAGAGGGAGTTCCTACTGTGGTGCAATGGATTAAGAATCTGACTTCATCAGCTCAGGCGGCTGCAAAGTTATGGGTTCGATCCCCAGCCCAGCAAGGTGGGTTAAAGGATCCATTGTTGCCGCAGCTGAGGCACAGGTCACAACTGCAGCTCGGATTCAACCCCTAGCCCAGAAACTTCCATATGCCTCAGCTGTAGCCAAAAAAAAAAAAAAAAAAAATACAAGCAGAATTTTAATTTAATGAATATCATTATTCTACTATGCTCCAGTTACAACAAGCTATTTGTTATTCTTTGAATATGCAATGCCATGAGAGAGTAGTCTGGCACAAAGCATTCCTGCTGACTTTAAAAGCTATTACCCATTTTCATACCTTGTCCCTCTGGCCAACAACTGCTCAGCTAGAGAGCACCAAACTGCAACGGCCTCCTGAGTAAAACTGATTACTCTCCTTTGTGTGCCCACTGTATAGATTTCCACAGCAACACCTATAAAACTTTATTATACATTATTTCCCTTAAAACTGACTTATACCTACTAAATCTACATAATTAGTCTCCATAACACTTGACTACTAGTTGACAAGAACATCCCATCATTCAAATCTAAAAACTAAACGCATAGCTTCACTGACTTTTTTTAATGGCCTGGTGGAAAGAATAAAGGTAAGATTTCTTTTTTTTTAATCCACAATTAAATCATTTTAATGATCTTTAGCAAAGATAATGCAGAAGTGATGTTTTTTTAATATAATGATTTTTATTTTTCCATTATAGCTGGTTTACAGTTTTCTGTCAATTTTTCAACTGTAAAAGGTAAGGTTTCAGTTGTGCCTCATGAGGACTTCAATTACATGCCTGATATTTTACAGGAATCCAAAACTAGTTTCTGAGGCGAATCTTGCCCTTGCCCCTGAGTACTCCCTCAGTCCACATCTCCAGCTCACCTTACCTGCTCTTATTGAACTGCTTTTTGCTCTAATGCTACAGAGACAAATGCCAAGTAAATGTGTCACTGGCGATATTATAAAGGTGTTGTTCACTACTTTATATAGCAGCTTCCTTATGAGGACTAATGGGAATAGAAAATGATTTCACTAACAGGATTAAAGATGATTTCTTAGTCAAGAGCATTCCTCTTACAATTTTAATTTTCTGCTTTAGATTGGCTTTTAGATAATTCCTAAGGCTCACTCCAGTTACAAAATTATATTTCTATTAACTGCCTTCTTTTATATCTACTATCACACTCCATCTTCTCAATAGAAAGGAAAAAATAATACAGTATTCAATTATAGCAAAGATATGGACAAATCCTAAGACCATTCACTTACAAAACGATCTGTCATGGATACTTGGCATTTTTAAGGGGGTATCCAGCATCTAAACCACCTTCCTTCATTTGAAGAATCCTCCACCTTATGAGGCAGAACCACCACCTGAAACTAAAACAACTGAAAACACCAGGTATTTGCTTTCTAAACCTCGCTTGCAATCGAGACAGGAGCATAAGATCTGGGTTTTACCAGTCAGACAAACCAGGGGAGGAGGCAGGAAAGGAGGAAGCAACAGCTGCTGCAGCAGCAAGAACCACAAACAATCCATTCTAGTGGGGATAATCGCAATGGCTAATTAAATCCAGTTTAAGTTAATTCATCCTTCTTGAATCCAGTTTTATAAGGGAGCACTGGCAGCAGTTTAAGGAGTATCTGTGGCCTCATGCCAGTGAGAGAGTACCAATAGTGGTGAACATGCCACCTAACAAACAGTGCCTTCGTGGACCAGGTCTGTGGCATGATTTGCAGCACTGTTCCTGGCTGCAGATTCCAAGCCCAGTCCTTCTACCATTTAGAAATCTATGAGTAACCCAATATCTTCTTTAAAAATACTTTTCCTGTTTAAATTTGAGGGATTTCTATTGCTTAAAACTATGAGCACTAGAAGTTCCCGTCGTGGCGCAGAGGAAACGAATCCACCTAGGAACCGTGAGGTTGCGGGTTTGACCCCTGGCCTCGCTGTGAGCTATGGTGTAGGCTGCAGACGCGGCTCGGATCCCGCGTTGCTGTGGCTGTGGTGTAGGCCAGCAGCTATAGCTCCACTGGACCCCTAGCCTGGGAATCTCCATATGCTGGGGATGCGGTTCCAAAAAAGAACAAAAGACAAAAAAAAAAAAAAAAA